>NQII01003953.1:36802-94714 GCA_002778355.1 Clitarchus hookeri
CAAGAACCCGCGATCGACTCGGTGGTAAAGCGGCCCATACACGTACGAGGCCGGTTCGCGAGTCCATCTCGCCTCGGGTTGCAATTGCCAGAACTCGTACGTGTGTGCGCTCTAAACTTGAAACAGTGAGAACCGAGCCAAATCTGTGAAAACAGTGGAAATCGAGCAACTGGTAATCAATGCCTGATAACTAATTCATATATTGGCTTAATTTCACTAACTTATTTGTGATTCCTACTGAACGTCAACAATTCCACTGCTATAAATCACTTGTTCCCAGTTAATTTGCTTGATTCGCCGGTCAGCAGTAGCTATCAGCTGGCTTTCAGTGAATTTCCTTTCACTGATTGATATCACTGATTCTGATTTGGAGTGTGGGATACGACGAGTGAGACGTAGGGTCTGTCATTGGCTCGTACGTGAGTGGGGTCGCGGTGGCTGAGTGGTTTTCCTGCTCGCCGCCACCAAGGCAAACCGAGTTCAATCCCCGGTTTTCGCATGTGGGAATCATGTCGGACGATGCCGCTGGTCGGCGGGTTTTCTCGCGGATCTCTCCCCCGTTCCCCCGCTCTTTCATTCCGGCGCTGCTCCATACTCACCCCAATCACCCTCATCGGCTCTCAAGACCCCGTTGTTAAGAGCCGTACAAATCTCTTCACTCACTCGTACGTGAGTGGTGAGTCGGCGCCTGGTAACCTACTCGCCAGCCGGCAGCACAGCCAATAGGGAATATTAAGCAGCATGGAGTAAGTAGCAAATCGGACACAACGCCCGTTCCCAGAACCTCGCGCAGTTAGAGAATGGGTACGCCCACATTAACCCCTTAAAGTACACATTTGAAGCAGCTAACTGTAAAATATCTGGTGTGCCAACAGCAAACAATAGTACTGTCCATGAAGAGGCGACGTCCATTTTGGTGCTAGCTTCTGGACTTGCACACCACTTATCATTATTTTACCTATCTGAATAATACGTTAAGAGTGTAAAGGAAAACCGATGCTATTTAGTTTCTGTGCCAATAAATTAGGTTATTTAGAATGTGGAGAAGAGGAGCCTTATATCTGGGAACGTACTGTGTTCACATCAAGTGTTTGAATTTCTAACTTCTCTTTTGTTAAAAAGCGTGTTACTGTTGTGAATAAGTATTATGAAATAGTGCCATGTGTTAGGCGTTGCCCCACGCGAGCAAGCGGAAGAGGACAGAGTACTGATATGATAGCGGGTGGCGAGTCACTAAGGGACATTTAAACAACAGGAGAGCGATATCCTATCAGGGTTTTTAATTACAAAGTGTGCCGGTGCGCATCATTCCACCTGGTGCCGCGATAAATCTTTTGCGGCTCGCGCGCTCCTGACCTTCAACTGATTGAATTTCCGCGTTTATCTTAAGAATGTTCTGGATTAATGACCAAGTTTCTTTAAGTGTGACTCGGGATGCGGTGAACTTTCCAGATCAATGCCAGCGACTATAAAAGCGCGCCGGGCCTCCGAATGTGGAGTTTAAGAGAGTCTGGAGTCTGGGCGATTGTGAGACGTTAAATCAGGGTTTACACTGGTAAAGTCGCAGGTTAAGCGATTTGCCTCCGCTTTTGCGTGGTTGTGTTCTACTGGACTTGACTAAACTACAGCTTGAGCAAACGCGTTTACACGTGGTTCAGTAGAGAAGTACACAGTGAGTAAAGTGGGTCTGTTAAATAATGTCTGCAAGTCACACTGTTGTGCGAAATTGTTTAATGAATTTATTTTATCTTCTCTTGGAAGAAATGGAAGAAGTTTTGGAAGAAGAGAGAAATCTTGAGAACAGGATATGGTGTCGGGATTGGCTCACACAAAGGGAAATTCAGTGAGCGTCTTCAAACTTTATGAGAGAGTTGAGGTTTGAAGATCCTCAAGAATAGGGGCTGATGCTCAGAATGACTTCTGAAAAGTTTGACTGTTTGTTGGATATAATAACTCCTATTATTAAGCTGGATGACATTGTCATGAGGGATGCTATTAAACCAGAAACAATACCGGAAGTGACACTNTTGCACTCCGTTATCGAGGCAACACTGGCTACTACATATTTTGACTTATTGACATATTCGTCAAGAATTTTTCCTAACTCATATTCAGATTAAGACAAATCAGTCTGTCATATTATTGTTCTTTGTACTTTAAATATGTGTTACTTGTTATTGCGGACAAGAGAAAACTTTTTAAACAGAGAAGTTGTTGGAGCAAGTACAAGACTCTAATTTTCTTTAGATTGTTGACTAGTTTCAACCCGATTTATTTGGTAACTACATATTACGTGGAGCCTGATGGGACATTACCAATGATGAGCAAACAACTGTTATTATCGCTACATCCACTTTGTGTCCTAGCATCTTCTACGTACAGCCTTGAAAAATACTTGTTTATATGTACCGCTGTTTTCTGTCTTATACGCCCTGAATTGCTCATTCTATTGTTTCTTTCCCCAGCCCTCTATTAGTCTGTCTTCCAAAGTTTCGGAAAATTTTCTACAAACAAACGAAACAAATTTTTTATCACAACAGGGGACGCGGAGGCTGAGCGGTTAGCATGCTCGCCTCCCATCAAGGCTAACCATGTTCAATCCCCGGCCGGGTCACTCCCAGATTTTCGCAAGTGGGAATCCTGCCGGACGATGACGCTGGTTGGCGGGTTTTCTTGGGGATATCCCACTTCCCCTGTCCTTGCATTCTAGCACTGCTCCATGCTCACCACAATCTCCTGCATCGGTTCTCAAGACCTCGCTGTTAAGAGCAGCCCAAATCTCCTCACTCACTCACTCACGCACTCACCACACCAATACTTATTTAAATATGGAGCAAAATGGGGTATTCAGGAAATACTCTACCTTATCTTTCGTAGCGTAGAATTTCTTAAACAATCTTAGTTTTGGAGATTATAAAAGCACACGTAATTTACCACACTAAACTAGAAATGAACGGAGTTACATGACAGGTTAGAATAATACCCTCAGAAACGTATATTTGCTGCACGTTATGCACAATTAAAGCCTCAAAATTTGACCAATAAATCGATACTTTTATGTGTTTACTTACATCCACGCAGCCTGGCCTTCCTACTTCATGTTGGCTAGCATTGTAAAGACGCGAGGTCGGCTACTGANTTTACTTACATCCACGCAGCCTGGCCTTCCTACTTCATGTTGGCTAGCATTGTAAAGACGCGAGGTCGGCTACTGAACAGCCCACAAAGAGCGCACAAGTTGTAAACATGAATTTTTGTGCATTGCAGTGCCTCATCTTATTTCCCGGTCTCGTTTTGAGCCACCGCGTTTTCGATGGTCGTTATGGCTGAGGCGCTGTGCTCGTTAGGCGAGAAGGTAGTACGTGGTGAACTTTCGACTCCGAACGCCGGCAAGACGTACACCTTTTTTTCCGATGATCGGGTAATTATCAAAGGGCCCTCCGTTTACTTTGATAACGAGGATAATCATAATATATTTTTACTGACTTTGTGTGCTTGCGATGTCATAATCTAACGTTTAATTTCCCCGTTGGGTTAATTTGTACGGTCCAAGAATGAAGTATTATCCATGTGTTTCGTTTATTTATCATGTTGGTTTATGTGTATTCCACGAGGGTAGCGTCCACATTCAAAGAGCGGAGCTGCCCGAGGATGTTTTTTTTTTTTTTTTTTTTTTTTTTTTTTTTNCATTAGTGAAATGGGCGCTTCGCCGCTCGTTCGTGAGTGATTACAGCAGGGCTGCGCGCCTGTCTCTCCACCTTGATTACCGGTTCCGCGCGGGAGTGTGATGTGATGTGCCTGTGCGTACAGCTGTGCCAAAACGCTCGCCCCCGCAGGTCGCAGTTCACCTGCCACCACGGGCAAGAACCCGCGATCCACACGCACGAGGCCGGTTCGCGAGTCCATCTCGCCTCGGGTTGCAATTGCCAGAACTCGTACGTGTGTGCGCTCTAAACTTGAAACAGCGAGAACCGAGCCAAATCTGTGAAAACAGTGGAAATTGAGCAACTGGTAATCAATGCCTGATAACTAATTAATATATTGGCTTAATTTCACTAACTTATTTGTGATTCCTACGGAATTTCAACAATCCCACTGCTATAAATCACTTGTTCTCCGTTAATTTGCTTGATTCGCCGGTCAGCAGTAGCTATCAGCTGACTTTCAGTGAATGTCCTTTCACTGATTGATATCACTGATTCGGACTTGGAGTGTGGGATACGACGAGTGAGAAGTAGGGTCTGTCATTGGCTCGTACGTGAGTGGGGCCGCGGTGGCTGAGCGGTTTTNNNNGGTTAGCCTGCTCGCCTCCCATCAAAGCGAACCAGGTTCAATCCCCGGCCGGGTCACCGGGTTTTCGCATGTAGGAATCGTGCCGGACGATGCCGCTGGTCGGCGGGTTTTCTCGCGGATCTCTCCCCCGTTTCCCCCGCCCTTTCATTCCGGCGCTGCTCCATACTCACCCCAATCACCCTCATCGGCTCTCAAGACCCCGTTGTTAAGAGCCGTCCAAATCTCTTCACTCACTCGTACGTGAGTGGTGAGTCGGCGCCTGGTAACCTACTCGTCAGCCGGCAGCATAGGGAATATTAAGCAGAATGGAGTAAGTAGCAAATCGGACACAACGCCCTTTCCCAGAACCTCGCGCAGTTAGAGAATGGGTACGCCCACATTAACCCCTTAACGTACACATTTTAAGCAACTAACTGTAAAATATTCTGTGTGCCAACAGCAAACAATAGTACTGTCCATGAAGAGGCGATGTCCATTTTGGTGCTAGCTTCTGGACTTGCACACCACTTATCATGATTTTACCTATCTGAATAATACGTTAAGAGTGTAAAGGAAAACCAATGCTATTTAGTTTCTGTGCCATTAAATTAGGTTATTTAGAATGTGGAGAAGAGGAACCTTATATCTGGGAACGTACTGTGTTCACATCAAGTGTTTAAATTTCTTACTTCTCTTTTGTTAAAAAGCGTGTTACTGTTGTGAATAAGTATTATGAAATAGTGCCATGTGTTACGGCGTTGCCCCACGCGAACAAGCGGAAGAGGACAGAGTAGTGATATGATAGCGGGTGGCGAGTCACTAAGGGACATTTAAACAACAGGAGAGCGATATCCTATCAGGGTTTTTAATNTGATATGATAGCGGGTGGCGAGTCACTAAGGGACATTTAAACAACAGGAGAGCGATATCCTATCAGGGTTTTTAATTACAAAGTGTGCCGGTGCGCATCATTCCACCTGGTGCCGCGATAAATCTTTTGCGGCTCGCGCGCTCCTGACCTTCAACTGATTGAATTTCCGCGTTTATCTTAAGAATGTTCTGGATTAATGACCAAGTTTCTTTAAGTGTGACTCGGGATGCGGTGAACTTTCCAGATCAATGCCAGCGACTATAAAAGCGCGCCGGGCCTCCGAATGTGGAGTTTAAGAGAGTCTGGAGTCTGGGCGATTGTGAGACGTTAAATCAGGGTTTACACTGGTAAAGTCGCAGGTTAAGCGATTTGCCTCCGCTTTTGCGTGGTTGTGTTCTACTGGACTTGACTAAACTACAGCTTGAGCAAACGCGTTTACACGTGGTTCAGTAGAGAAGTACACAGTGAGTAAAGTGGGTCTGTTAAATAATGTCTGCAAGTCACACTGTTGTGCGAAATTGTTTAATGAATTTATTTTATCTTCTCTTGGAAGAAATGGAAGAAGTTTTGGAAGAAGAGAGAAATCTTGAGAACAGGATATGGTGTCGGGATTGGCTCACACAAAGGGAAATTCAGTGAGCGTCTTCAAACTTTATGAGAGAGTTGAGGTTTGAAGATCCTCAAGAATAGAGGCTGATGCTCAGAATGACTTCTGAAAAGTTTGACTGTTTGTTGGATATAATAACTCCTATTATTAAGCTGGATGACATTGTCATGAGGGATGCTATTAAACCAGAAACAATACCGGAAGTGACACTGAATTACCTAGCAACAGGAAATAATTAAATAACACTGTCTCATTTCTTCCGAGTTTCTAAATCAGCTATATCTATCATGATTCCCGTTGCTTGCCTAGCAATCTATACCAGACTAGAGGACTGAGAGGTATCTTCGTTTCTGAAGAGGGAGCAGTACCTTGGCAGTACAATTTTATTGATTAGGTTATGGTTGTCCAAAACATACCACATCATGCAATTCAGTGTGTCATTTCGAATTTTTTGAAACCTTTCGCCTCGCTATTCATTGCGAATATATTACCTAAACCTTCAGAGTACGAATAAATTGTATTTGTAAAATTATAGTTGATTTGAATTATAGTTAATTTTGATTTGACTTGCTATGCTTTCTTCTTCGCTGTCAGCTTTGTGGTTGTCAATTATGTCATTCATTAGGCAGAACCATTTCATGGAAGGGATGTATATATCCTCCGGTTTAGTTCCTGATTTCTTAGATTTTTTTAATCTGCAACGCTTCCTTGTTGTACGTTGTTCCACTTATCTTTATTTTCTGCTTCAACTTGGTAACCCCAAAACCTTCTTTTGCCATCCTTCTAACCACGTCCTCTTCGGCCGCTTTTCTCGTGTTTTTATTGCGGTAATGGGCAATACTCTTCTTCCACAAGCACTACTTCTCACAATAGAGCTCAATAATCTGGATAGTTTGCTCTTCTGACCACTTCATCATTCACAAACTGCACGACAAAAGGGAGCAAATACACGAATTATACAAGAGGACTGTTAAAACAATACAAAACAAACTGATACGGCTTTCCTACTGCCTCTGCCTACTTGCCTCATCTGTTCACATTGGTAAAGTGGGCGGTCATGTAGGCGATCAAGTGATGAAATTGGTGGTGGGTGTAGCAGGCAAGTCAAGCTACTTGTCCACCGTGCAGAACCACTTGACCTGCCTCACTACATGATGCGAGTCGGTACTCGACTTGACCGGAACAGTTTACACGATACGAGTGGCATATTCTACTTTACTTTACCGTTCTACATGACCGTCTACTTGACCCGTGTAAATGCCCCTTAAAGCGATAGACGACGAGCGAGAAGAGCAGCGAGTGACGACAGCGGGAGGAAAATCTGCGACTGCGAGCATCCGTGCAGTGAAGAGTGTGACAGGCAGGCTGGACTATTGGACTGGATGCGTGAGTGAGAGACATTTGAAACGATGGCAACGGACAGACTGAACATGTGTAAATGATGAGCGTGAGAAATTGACTATATCCAAACAGAAAAATAGAGAAGGACTATAATTAGATTTGAGATAGATAAAAAAAAACAGCTCCCATTGGGAAACAAAAGGAGTAACCGTGGAGATAGATTAATGCTGTAAATAATAGCTGTGTAATTAAATTAAAATGAAATTTCTTTATTTCTATCTTTATTAAGACCTCCATCTCTCACGAAATCAGATACGACCCTCTGGCGTTCGGTAACAATAGAAAATGTTCCCAGTAATTTAATCGTTTACTGATATGTTTGGAGTTTCTGTTGTTTGCTCGGCGTTTGTACCCGTCACCACTACAGTATAAAAATTGCTCGATATTACGGACAACCAATTCAGTTCATGCTACTTAAATATTGAGGATACACTGACCAAAAACCAAGGATGTTTACTTTGTCATCTATCCGAGAAGAAAATTAAAACTACAAATTATCGAATGCCAAAATTACGTAATTGTTATGATAATATAAGCAGAAAACAAATAAAGTAATGCGCATTTGGACTCAACGCTCCCGTAAGCCGTATTTTACGAACTCCGTGTGCGAAACACTTTACCCAGAGTGATGCACATTCCTTCAGCATATCATATCTTACCCCGCAATAAGATGTAAAATTTTACTTGGTAATAAAACCATACACTCGCATTATTAGCTACCACGAATCAGAAAATTTCGTACACATTTAACAGTAAACTGTCTGCAGCCACCTTTGTCTCGGAACATGGCGTAAATCTGAATGGTTTATCGGATACATATTTTCAGGCCGTAGGGACAGCCGCCGTAAAAATAAAGCAGCAGCACTCAACGACGACGTCTCCACGCTCGGTAGCTCACTGTGATTTGCAGCCAGAAATAAGCACATACCCACCCTGCTTCTCCTGCAGGCAGGGCTGACCACTGCAGAAACATAGAAGGGAGTTCTGTTAGCTACTCGTTACAGGGTTTACATGAATCTCCGCAGAAAATAGAGACGGCGAAGAGCAGTAAACCGCAACTAAGAAACTGCGAGCGCAGACTCACGAGAGATTTTCTATTTTGTCTTATTTCATTTTGTTGACTTCAATGCTGAAAATTTTCTCATACACCAGCTCTTTACACTACCCTAACTGTAGTATTTTGGTTTTATGCACACGTTTTGTATTCAGATTAACATTCCTTCCCTCGTTATCCCAGATCGTTGCATTCATCTTAAAACTGGGAATGTCAATGTATAGCAAATATCAAGCAAGAAATATACTACCTATTAATATTACATTTTATTCAGTTAAATGGAAATAAAAAAAATTATCTTGTAATGATTCTTATACATCTAAAGAGCCTAAAACTACAGTGTATTGTCGTTTAGATTTTAGTTTAACAGTTGATACTGCGGTTGATGGTNTCTAAAGAGCCTAAAACTACAGTGTATTGTCGTTTAGATTTTAGTTTAACAGTTGATACTGCGGTTGATGGTACGTGGCTGTTTGAAGTCGCAATAGAAATCATATTTGCTTTCATCTATCAGCCATTCTTTCCTACAAATTAAGATTATGGCAGGCTCAGTATGTGTTTTCGGTATCCTTAGGCATCTTAATTTAGAACAAATTGAAATAATTTGTTATTAATTGTTAAGTTATACTTTTTTTATAAATTATTGGGTCAGTAAAAGTGATCCGTCGGTGGTTTGCTATTGCCTTGTGGAGATAATCTAGATTNTGACCACTGCAGAAACATAGAAGGGAGTTCTGTTAGCTACTCGTTACAGGGTTTACATGAATCTCCGCAGAAAATCGAGACGGCGAAGAGCAGTAAACCGCAACTAAGAAACTGCGAGCGCAGACTCACGAGAGATTTTCTATTTTGTCTTATTTCATTTTGTTGACTTCAATGCTGAAAATTTCCTCATACACCAGCTCTTTACACTACCCTAACTGTAGTATTTTGGTTTTATGCACACGTTTTGTATTCAGATTAACATTCCTTCCCTCGTTATCCCAGATCGTTGCATTCATCTTAAAACTGGGAATGTCAATGTATAGCAAATATCAAGCAAGAAATATACTACCTATTAATATTACATTTTATTCAGTTAAATGGAAATAAAAAAAATTATCTTGTAATGATTCTCGTACATCTAAAGAGCCTAAAACTACAGTGTATTGTCGTTTAGATTTTAGTTTAACAGTTGATACTGCGGTTGATGGTACGAGGCTGTTTGAAGTCGCAATAGAAATCATATTTGCTTTCATCTATCAGCCATTATTTCCTACAAATTAAGATTATGGCAGGCTCAGTATGTGTTTTCGGTATCCTTTGGCATCTTAATTTAGAACAAATTAAAATAATTTGTTATTAATTGTTAAGTTATACTTTTTTTTATAAATTATTGGGTCAGTAAAAGTGATCCGTCGGTGGTTTGCTATTGCCTTGTGGAGATAATCTAGATTCATGAATTAAAACTACAATGATCGAAGGCGGGAATTGAATCCGCATTCCACAGATCAAAGGCAGCCACACTATACCCACTACACGACACGGTTGAACATTATGTGGTAGCAAATAAATTCGATACGGGAGCGCACACTAGGAAGGGGGTTGAAAAACTGAAGTGATAGCAACCTTTTACTAGAAACACCCCAATCAGCGTCGTCTATGAAATTTAAAAAAAAATATTTGAGTTGAAATTGTTATTTTACATTACACAGTTGTGCATAGGAGGAATAAAACCTCGTCTAGAATTTATTGGTGCTAAATGTTAAACGCTAAGCTTTACCGTAAGCAAACCGGCATGGTTACAACTGGCATTAACATGTATAGACTAAAGGGGCTGTAAATTTTGTAGACAGGAATTTCTTAAAAATTATGTTGGTAATTTTTGAATATACTGTTACGCGCTCGCTGCTTCGCATCCAGCGCAAGCGAATGGATGCGAATATTAGCAGTTATATGATAGTTGCGGCAGCAAGTCAAAGGATTGTTTCGAATGAACAGGCTAGCGATAGGTTGGTTGGCCGCGTATTGCGCCAGTGGTATTGGCACTTGTTTCATGTCTAGGTATTTCTGTTAATTATTTTCTTATTTATTAATTATTTCGGCATTTTTTTTTTTTTTTTTTTTTTTACTATTGGAACGTGCTATAGTTTTGCGTAATTTTTTTGTTTATTCACTTTAAAGTTGTAAAAAAAACTTTACCATCTGAAAATTTCTTAATGTTTAAATATTTATCTGTGTATTGTAATTTATGTTTCTTGTTTAAAGAAATATTTGTCTTTGTGTCTATCAATTATTTACTTACGTAGTTTTGTGCAAACTCGTAATTTCCAATTAACAAAATGGAAAACTTAAATTGTGAATTATTATATGTCCTTCTCGACTTTCGATTTATATATCGATTAGTCGCGCGAGATCACGAAGTCCGGAGCATACCTTGATATACGTATATAGGTTTCAGCTCAGGTAACTTCCTTCTTCGTTTTCTCGCCATACAGCATGTAATCAACTTACTTAACTATATTTTGGAATCTTTTATCATCTTGAGATGTAACAGTTTTTATCCACCGTTTTGGGTAAGTATGTGTGCGGAACTGTTATCGTATTATTTTGTGTTTACGCTCCTTCTTCAAGCATTTTTGTTATTATTGTAGCGGTTTCCCGGAATAGCTTAACCTTGTGGCCAACCTTTTCATCCTTTTTGTGATGTGAGCCGCACACCTAATCGTGGCATGGTGGTTTTTACCATGATTCCACGTCTTTCGGGCGGGCGGCACTGCAGTAACGCCTGAATTTCAGTTTCTGCAATAAAGAACCCTCTAAATTATTTTTTGCCTGCTGAATGTGCTTTCTGTCTGACGCCAAATCATTTGATGTTTGTGTAGTTTTTTTAACTGTTCAACTACAAAATTATTCTTGTTTTCAACTTAAAATAAAAGTTAAAAAAAAATGCATTAAAGTTAAATTTTCAGCAATGTAAATTTTCAAATGGAGCAATTGCGCCATGGCCATGTAATATAAAAAAAATATATAGCTCGTTAAAAACAATTATCTTATATAAAAAATTATAAGAAGTATTTATTTATATATATATAAATATATATATATATATATATATAACTTTAATGGCAAAAGGAAAAGGTTTATAAAACCATTGCTGAAAAAGGAAGATGTATTTTGTTATTTATTTCCTCAATAATCGCCCATAGACAATACATAAATTTATTGGGGTAGACTGGGTACGGTTGTAACAGGGTACGGTTGTAACAACTCGAATATTCGCAAAACTATCCATGAATTGGTGAGGCGTACAAGGGGAAAGACACGTGGTTTTCCTGTACGGACCTGATCGGCAGCGTTGCGTCGCCCTCCGCGCGCTTTGTTCGCTTGTAGAGGGACCTATAGTGTTTTGTCAACCAAAAGTAAGTATTTTTTTTATCGATTTCTTTCTTTAGTTGCTTCGTTAATATTATAATTTACGTTTTGATATTTTTCCTATGTAATTGGTGGACTTAAGAGGTAAGTAAACAGTAATTAGTTTTTGTGTAGGTTATTTTCTCTCGCCTCTGAGACAGTTTCACTGGCACATTGGGTGGTGGCAAGGGGGAGGGATACGGCTGCAACATTAGTAATATTTTTGTTTTACATTGTTGATGCCCAGGAAACGTGTCAGGAAGACATTGAGAGGTGTAAGCGGCATATCACGTTACAAGGATGCATACGACGAAGTTGAAAGTGGGAGTTCTTTGAGACTAGCAGCAGAGATCTACAGAGTTAACCACGTCTATCTGCTACGATACATACGAAAGAGAGATGCCACGAACGAAGGTGCCAAGGCAGAAAATATTAGTATGGGATATGTAGCTCATGACAGAGTCTTTTCGGAAGATCAAGAGCATCTACTCGCCAAATACCTAATCCGTTGTGCATATATACACTTCGGTCTTTCTACTAAAGAGGTAAGAAAGTTAGCATTTGATCTTGCCGTTAAAAACAATTTAAATATACCTCCATTTATAAGTTGTTTTGTTTGATTAGATACTATTATACTAGCTTCGGATTTTTTTTAAATACGACGTTAACTTGAAAATGTTAAATTTTATAAAGTGATTGAAGAAGACTGTTTAAAAAGTTACTAAAATGGTGCCATATTATCCTTAAATAATGTAAAAGTAATCACATGTGATTTATTAGTAATAAAACTGATTGAAATGCGTGCATTGTGTATTATTTGTGTGTGTTTCAACTGACCACCATCTCTGTTACAACCGCCCTTGACATGGGGTCAGTTGTAACAGTGGCACACGTTTTGTGAAACGTCTCCTGTCTGGCGACTACTGCATCCAGGCCTATCAGCTTAATATGAATTTGAAGACAAATGAGCACTCTTCTATGTAGAGCGACTTATTTGTTGTTTACAGCCAGAATGGCAATGCTACGAGCGATCAAAGCAAAATTGTTACAACCGTACCCAGTCTCCCCTACTATAATTTTGTGATTGGTAAAAATATGAGCTACACCATTAGTGTACCTAATATTTTTTTATAAATTTTATGTTATAAGAAAAACAGGGGAACGCCCATATATTATTCTGTTTTCAGTAGTAAACTCTAGTCTACACAGGAATTTCAATTTATGTGCCATTTATGTATCATAGCGAGAGTACCTATAGGGGCTCAAGTTTGCGACACGAAGTTGATACATAACAGTGCCTGTTACAGAAAGCGAGCCGACACGGTAATCATTTTGCGGCGCGCGCTGCTGATCTTGGTTGTATTAATTTCTGCGTTTATCTGAAGAATGCTCTGGATTACTGACCTCGTTCTCTCAGCGTGACTCGGGGTGTTACTGCCAACTGGCGAATCAAGCAAATTAACAGCGAACAAGTTACTTACATCAAATGGAATTCTCGACATTCAGTGGAAATCAAAAATAAATCAGTGAAATTCAGCCACTATAATTATTAGTTATATGGCACTGATTATCAGTTGCTCGATTTTCACTATTTTTATTGGTTTTGCTTAATTCTCACTGATTCAAATTTAGAGTGTACGGTGAATAAATTGAAATTTGTTGTTTTGAAATGTAATTTAACTTTTTAGAAAGTAGGTGAACTGGTACTACCTTAATTAGTGCATGTTTCCTTAACTATGGAGGCCTCGCATCAGAAACTAATCCAAAAAAAACCTATAATAAAGGCGTGAATCAAACATCTCTAAATTAAAAAAAATAGCATAGTAAATAAATTTAGCACAATTTTTAGACCTGAGTCACAGGATAAAATATTGGAAAGGCATTCTTCTGAGAATGCAATAAAAAAAATAAAAAATAAAAAATGATACAGTGAAGAATCGTAAATCTAAAATCTTGTGCAAGGTATTATTTCTCATGTTTATTTATAGCAGAAACCCGGTCTATGATAATTTCAGCGTGTGCACTTATAAATGTATGCTATTTGTAGATTATTTACTTCTTAGATTTGTTTTTTGTAAGTCAGGTTGTATGACAGTTCCGTTCAAAGTGTTGGTGGAGGGCCTGTTCTATCCGTGTGAATGTAAGTAAAGAAGCACAAGATCTCAACGAGGCACGAAATATATGCACAAACTGACGCATAACTTCTCCTCAGTTTGGAGCTCCCACAAAAAAAAAACTTATTAAAGCCACTATTCACTCCTTCGTTTTTTGTTTGCCCAACATTTTCAGATATGCGGGGAGAGTAAAGGGCCAGAATTAAAAGGCATAATAATAAAAAAAAAATGTAAGGAAGACGTATTCCTGGAAGCATCGGAATGTGGTACAGCCGCAGCTTAGCCGAGGGAATAACTTCAACTGACTGATCAGTCCGTTTTACATAACTCAGCTTAAGCGTCAAGCGGCCTCTCTCAGACGAAGGGAGCTGCGTGGTTTCAGTTCGATTGTTAAGCCCTGGCCGTGGAGTTCCGAGGCCTCCCGAGGAACGACCGCAGTTGCATTTTAAGCCGCCAGGAAGCGGGGGCCGTCTCATGATTAATCTCCCGCTTAAGGACGAAGATGCCGCTGCACACCGGGGTCCTTCCCGAAGTCGCAGGAGGGTCATAACTCAAGCCTGCGTCCGTCGCGGTAATCCCGCGCATGCGCAACGTATACGCGCGCGGGGAGAACTCCGGTGGAAATAAAGCGAGTTGGAAAAGAAGGGGATGATTGGTGTGAAGGGGAGGGGGGATACGATAAGCACGTCCGTATTTCAAACCACGACGCCGACTGACAACGCCGTCCAATAGCGAACTTGTGACCTGCCCGACGTGGGGACCTTACGACTTTCCAGACGTGACGACTGAAGGTTTCACAATAGTTCGTTATGTATTCAACGCGTTTCGAGAGCTCGGTAGAACAACTTGTAATAAAATACAGTCGGTTCGACACAGGTACCGAGTTTTTTTTTCTGAGGCAGCGTTAAGTCTTTTAAGTCTTCAGTGTGTCACTGCGATAAGACAGGTACATTACTGATGTTCCAGGCTACAAAAAAAAACTAAGCTGCCGTTTACGAACTACACATGCAACTGTTGCTTTTGTTGTAGTCCGGAAACACATGAACACCTCTGGTTTTGTACCAAGACTGTTGGGACACCAATGCTATTTGACAAATATCACAAGTGCAAATAAATTTTAAAATAATTCCGCCTATGATTACAAATAACTTTAAAGTTTTTAAAAGGTGTATTAACTTCTACACCTAACTGATAATTTTGGTAATTAAGTCTCATTAAACGACCATTGATATTTTTCTAACAGTAACAAAATTTTCTAGGCAAGTTTTAAGAAATTGATGGAGACTAAAGCTTTACAGTAATTTTGACAATTTGCTTCACGTGCAAAACCGTACACTAGAATTTCTAAGGAAAATTTTAAGTACTTAAAATTTAAATAAATTACTTTTACTTGATGTTATTTTATGCATTTCACAGCCCTCATAATCCGTTTACACAGTGCAAGATGGAAAATTGAATTAAGTTTCTAGAAAAATTATATGGCAAAAGCAAATTTCAACTAAAGAGGAAAAATTTGTATGAATTATTTTAACTATAAAAATAATATTATTAACATTCGAAACAGCAGTCATTTTTATTCAAGGGTTAGTATTTTCAGTTCTAAAAACACTCTATGTTATATAAGTAAACGAATTCTAACTCATAAAAATCATCGTTATAATTGAGTAGAAACAAGACCTTTACCTCTAGTATGATGTTAACACAAACAGGATTACTTAAATTATTTCAATAAAGATCAATACTAGTAATAACATTAGGAAGAGTCGCTTGATAACAAGCAGTTGGAACGTCGTTCGTCAGTCAGCGCCTGGTAAACTACTCGCCAACCACCGGGTGCCCAGCCAATAGGGAATGTTTCGCACCATGCAGTAGCAAATCAGAAACAAGGCCCACTTCCAGAGCCTCTCGTATCCTATCAGAGAGTGGGTACGTCCACGTCAAAGGAAACGCCACACCAGTCACACATCTGTGTACTTAACTTCTCTGTGACGGCGTTAAGCTGGACTCAAACCATCCGTCGCCGTCCGTCCGGTGGTCACGTGATCATCAACCAATCGCTGGGCCACTTTTTTTTTTCTATCCGTCAATCCGTCAAATATTTCTCATACTTTAACTTTCGATGGACAAATGCGACTGATGGGCCACCGCTTTCTGATGATATTCCGTAGACGCGAATACGTACTTGAAAATAAAATGCAAGTCGGTGGATCAGTGTATGCCGTCTTTGGTGGTAAATTCAGTAATTTAAAATGTACACAATAATTCGGTATTAATTCTTTTCACGTAAAGAAAATTATCTCCCCAAAATATTTCTCTCTTGAAAATGTATTTCCAACCAAAATATATATTCAACTAAAGAAAGATTACGATGTTCAGTTGTCACACTAAAATGTTACCGTGCATAATAACTGACGGAAGACGGGTTGTTGTGAATAGCTTTCAACTGACGGACGAAAAAACAGACGGATGACTGACATACGGACGGGTGACTGACGGGTGCGACAGATGGTTGTGAGTCCATCTTTACTAGAAGTGAAACAAATTGTTTAGAAAGGGAGGGTTGATGAAGAAAGTGCACTGTAAGAAATTCTTCTGGTAAACTTCCTAAAATGTAATTGAAATTTTTAAAATATACGTAATGTAATGTGGGATAGTTACCATATGTTAGTGTACAAACACAGAAGTGTTTACCCCTGCTATTATGTAGGTTTGGTAACGACAGTACCCATTTGTCTGTTTCATGTACCTGTTCAGGGGCGCTACCACGTGTGTATAAGGGAAAACTTCACCATAACAGTTTCCGCATCGTTCCTAAACACTGGCGTGGTAAATTTCCGAACTGTTTCTTAGAGTGTGGCGAGTGCTACACTGATTCCTTTCAGTCTCTCTATCCACCACCGTGGGCATGTCACAAATGAAGGAAATTCACTACAAGAACTGTGCACATCCAGTAGCATTGCCAGATGAAGTCAGTATCTTCCCCTTTCGTCGACGTGATTTGTGGCTATGGTTTGTGAGTGGTTAACCCAACGCCTTTTGAGAACCGAGCAGATGTTTAATTGGTTCCGCGAATCACGCAAGGGTTGAATCAGGATAAGTTCATCACGAAGCAAATTAAAAATTTAATTTTGACAGTTGAAGCCATAAGTTAACGCAGGACTGAAAGGGGTAAGGAACCATCTCGAAATCAATTCGGTGGAACAGGGGATCTAACCCTGGTCCTCCTGCATCGAGTACAGTACAGTATGTTGCGAATGCACCAGATCACTCGATTATATGGGTTTAAAGTGGAAGCAATAATGTGTAACCACAATTATAAAACGTACGTAACAGTGTGGTATAAAAAGAACGAGTTAAGGATCTATACAGAGTACACAAATTACATATTTTTCTTAATTATTTTTCTTGCGCTGACTAAATATGTTTATTAAAAGTGCAACAGATCCAAACAGGAAATATAATACGATACTTAACAACAACTTAACACAAAAATACGAACTAATATTTAAAGGTATTCTTGGTTCATTTGAAAAAAAAAAAAAGTGATATTTTTTGAAAGTTGTAAATTATTCAGATTGCTTTATGAAGCTTAATCTCTCTTCTGACCAACATTTGTAAAAAAAAAATATAATTAGTTGAGCTTTATATGATCATTATTAGTAGAAAAAAACTGTGCTGGTAGAGATTACCACCCTCCCCCCTTAGCCCAGCCCAAATCATCTTAAATGTTAATCAATAATGATACAGAATATATGCTATATATATATATATATATATAATACAAACAGCATTACTTATAGGCATGTAAAACACAATCAATAATAATAATTTATTTACAGCCAGGAGATTTGAACATCTTCTAAATTCATACAATTAGAGTACGAGCGTAAGTCAGCGATTATTTCTAAGGATTGTTAATAAAACAGTTGACAAGTGAACTAACTTCATCAGGTGTCTATGAACAACATGAGTGTAATGATTGCTCACGGCAGCGTGGCGCTTTTACCGTCTCGTGACATCATCCTTGTTAGCCTTGCCATCTTCCGAAGCAGATCCTATATCCGTGCGACGCACGCCAACAAGTCTCCAACTTGTAAGAGGAGAAGCGATAGTACTTCACTAAGGCAAAAAAAAAAAACTGACCGGCGGCGCTGAAACACGTGGCTGGGTGATTCAGTTCGAAATAATCGCCCCCCGGCGGGCGGAGAAAAATAAACGCCTTGCCGCGGCGGGGGAGAGCACAGCCTCCCCAGGTGGCGCGTGTAAACACGCAGGACCAAGTCATCTTCCCCGACCGTGACGTCACAGGTCAGGCGAGGTCACGCTCGCGCGCGCACACACACACGCTCTCTACGCGGGCGTCATCGTCTTTCGCGGCGATTGGGCGATGGTCCCGCGGTGTCGATACGAATGCCGGAACAGTGACGCCACAGCTGGTAGCGAACTCGTGAAACAAGCCCGATAAAAAAAAACAATCAGGAATTAAATATTTGGTGAATCGCGTGGCATCCCTGGAAATCTGATAATGCTATCTGGTATAGAGCTTCGTCTGAAGCCTACTCACGCCGCGACCACTGCGCATTACACTCACGGAATTCCTATTTTTAAACGGTCAACACTCGACAACGGAAGAACCCTTGTAGTATGCCCGACCCACTGATATCAGTTCCACTTGTAAATTCAGTTTTACACCTTCAGACTGGCGAATCAGTAACGCTCATAAACAGTCAGNACTGATATCAGTTCCACTTGTAAATTCAGTTTTACACCTTCAGACTGGCGAATCAGTAACGCTCATAAACAGTCAGCGACTAGGAACATCCAAAAGCACTACAAACTAGAATATATCACTGGCTAACGTACGAAACTATAGCAACGTAACAACATGATTTAATCTACCCTGATAATTTTTTTTAATATAAGCAGTTAATGAGATCTGTTTGACATCATATATTACGTAATTATAATAGCAGAAAGCTAGACTTCAGTATGCTTACCATACATTCGCGTCTGCCGTTTGTTCATTTATTGCTACAGTTTCAAAGGTCTGGGTGATGCTTATTCTACTCAGGCTGGAAAACTCAACGATATTAGTTTGGTAAATCAAAATTTTCGCCACTAGGTAAGCGCTAGTGTCACATGTGTACCGGATTCTCTCTATTTTCTACGTTAAAAAAAAAAAAGAATAATTGCAAGAATCATAAATCAATTACAAAATAACTACGTAACTGAGCAAAATCTTTCTCTTATATTATTCACGTCGCTTAAAATTTCAATTAAAAGCGAACTCTTTGGAACACTGCGCACCTAGAGGTGGAAATTTTTCCTATGCCAAACTCTCCCATAAGGAAATTCGTTTTGTTCCTAACCTGAGTAGAAGTAACCTTAGTCTGTGCACGATTAGGCAACTCAACTGGGCTTGAAGTCAGTCACTCAGGGCGTATCGAATATAACAGATAAACGTTCATCCAAGTACGAAAGTAATTGATCACTAGGTCACATGGGGGCCACGATGGCTGAGCGGTTAGCCTGCCCGCATCCCACCAAGGCAGTCCGAGCTCAAAACCCGGCCGGCTCACCCCAGATTTTCGCATATGTGAATCGTGCCGGACGATGCCGTTGGTCGGTAGGTCTTCTCGGGGATCTCCCGTTTCCCCCGCTTCTTAATTCCGGCGCTGCTCCATACTCACTTCATTCACCCTCATTTTCTCTCAAGACCTCGATGTTAAGAGCCGTCCAAATCTCTTCACTCACTCACTAGATCACAGATATAACTCGCATTGTTTTTTTTAAATGTATTAACTATTTAATTGTTGACTTTCTTTTGTTTTTATTTTNCACACTTCATTCAGCCTCGATGTTAAGAGCCGTCCAAATCTCTTCACTCACTCACTAGATCACAGATATAACTCGCGTTTTTTTTTTAAATGTATTAACTATTTAATTGTTGACTTTCTTTTGTTTTTATTTTTATGACTGCTGTGTTGGCAATAGCACTGCGATTGACACCTGTCTGTGATGCACGAGTGTCGCTAGGTGACAGTATTAGAAGGCATGTTTAGATTCAAACAGCAAATTAACTTTATAGGAGGATAATGACTCTTTTGTTTTCAAATATTACACCTTCTTCCATTATATCACATGGGCGCATGATAATGTATCCTATTAATTTGTTTTAAATACAGAGCAAAACATTTCAACTGCAAGTATAAATAGTTTGCCCTACCATACACATAAAGGTGGGCATCAGGAATTAATTTTTTTTCGTGTGTTTAGAACTTGTAGTTATATGGCCTCAACGCGTCAATAACCTGTCGATAATCATGTATTCCTTCATTTGAGTTTTACAAAACCATGTTTCGGGGTACGAGATTTATTTCAGTATGGAGTAAAAACTCTACGTGATTTTGTTACATATTTGTTCGTGCGTATTTTAAGTATATTATCGATGTGAATTTTATGTTAAAGTATAGTTTTCACGACGTACTGGATTTTCTTAATTCACTTTGTTTCCAGTTCTAACTGAAATCATGTTTCTGAGGCCGAAATGAAAAAATTTTCGGAAGAGAGTTAAGTATTAGAGTGGTTATAACTACCTTACAATCTATTTCCATTGTAATTTGTAGTCAAATTACAGTGGAGCATTGTTCTGCAGGATTACAAGAAATGCATCTTTTTTTTTGTACCAGCTGTTATACAAATCGGGCCGTGAAGGTTTAACTGGAAATGCTTTCAATTTGTTGAACCGGTATGAAGAACATTCTCCAAAGCTCCATCGCCTCCCTCCCACTTTTTTTCCAGTTCTATTTTTTTCGTGTTTCCAAAACAGCGTACCTCGCTCGAGTAGATTCCGGATGGGGACTATTTTTAACTGTTAAGACTATTTGTGCAGATAAATATCTTCCATTCTCCACCGAGTTTTCGAAATACTGGGTTACGGAATCACACGAAAGAATTACGTCACTATGTATTTATATCTGAATGGCGGTGAACATGTTGTCGCAAAAGCAATGGCTTGTCAACACTGCCTTCAAAAAAGAATCACCTATGTTGCTGGTAGGTGGGAAACATGTAAAAATTATTATTAACAAGTTTTTGCACAACATTGTGTCTCGAAATGTTACTAAATGGTGATGTGCTATTATAAACTGTTGACGGTAAACTGAGCACTTTTGAAAGCTCTGCTTAGCATCCACTTCCCTGATTACATTATATCATTCCACCATACACAAATTTAAACTTTGACATATGTCTGGTCACTTTATTCATGCGACGATCAAGTGAAACTGTGAAATTATTAGAAACGTGGAAACGTTTTACATATTTTCTAAATCTTACATTTATAAGCTCTAAAAAAGAACAGAAAGAAATTTAAATAATTTCAGTATTCACACTCGTCAACCTAACACTTCTAGTTCAACGTGAATAAATGGAACTACATTTCCTATGTCGTTACCAACTTTACTGGGCGCATGCCAGACATTGTGCCCGTTAAAATGTATGCAGGTAGGGGCAATGACGTTTTTCAAAGGTTGATTTCAGAAGCACCAAATTAGTCGTGAACAGCCTATTCATGCCTGGATTGTCGATCGCCCTTCACCATAATAGTTGACGTCCAACCCCGGCTTGACTCAGTTCTTGATCGAGTTCGATATTCATGGGATATTTCCTGCATTTCTTCAAGAGAGATTCAACTAAGTAGTTCTTGAGAGACGGCCTACACTTCAACAGTTGAAACGATGGTGACATATGCTCACTGGTATATCTAGGTGGCCGAGACTGCAAACATGTCGCCAAATTCAAATTACCTATGTTAAAAGTTTTTTTTTTTTTTTACCTCTTTCATGTATATCTAGAAATGTAATTTTAGGCATTGAAACGAACAAATGTTTTGTTTAGAACTGTACTAGTGTCAGTGTAAAACTCGGTCTTATGTTGGGACACCAATACAAGTGTGTGTGTATTAGATGTTGTTGGCAACATATGTCTATGCTATAACGGAACATGGTCTAAGCAAAGAATGATATCTCCAACAATGTGAGGGTCCCTCTTTATTGAACGCCGTAATCTGATGTGTATATAGTACACAATTAAATCCTTTTTATGTGCAAAGTACAATATACAGAATCGAGCTGAATTCNTAATCTGATGTGTATATAGTACACAATTAAATCCTTTTTATGTGCAAAGTACAATATACAGAATCGAGCTGAATTCGGCTGACAAACTTCGCGAGGTAACCACTTGTGCAAAATCAAGTGGGAAATATACCAGACACTTCCTACCTAAACTGAATATTAAGGTAGATATGGGCCATTGAAGATTGAGATTTTAAGCAGTGTTTTTATTCAAAACATTGCAAACGACCTGAAATTCAGTTGCAATTCTCCAAACACGGTTTTATGTTATCGGGATATTCAACCTAAGAGTAAAATCTCATTAATTACCCCCACCCCCCCCCGCCACCCTGGCCGTAATGAAAATAACAGGGGTGACCACGCTCTTACAGCAGACAACTTTTTTTACCGCCAAGAATCATAAAAGTTTCATGCTTTTATATGGACCGGTATGACCTAATTAATAGAAATGGCCCTCTTGTTGCAACTGCCCACGAACCGCCATTTTCGTGTAAATCGCACACAAAGTTCCTGCTGCAGTGACACGGCGTCTAGCATGTAGGCAATACTACCTACATGCGTCTACGGCATGCTGCGTTGCCCACTGCACAGATCACGGCGAAGGAGAATATTTCTAGCACCTACTGTAAACAGCATGTACCATACATTAATAGGATTACAGTACTGAAACTGTTCGTTTGTTTCCAGCGATAGTTATTGCGCGATTCTTTGCTGATTGTGTTAGTTTTGCCTACGCGCCTGGAACTTTATCGCTGACACGGAAAGTTTTGTTTGCGTTCTACAGGTAAACGGTGATTCCTGGGTAGTTGCAACAAGAGGGCTATTTTTTAAAATTAAATCATACTTCTCAATATACCAGCATCAAACGATGTTAAAATATCTGTTCGCAAAAATAGTGTTATTTTCATTACGGTGGGCGGTATTAATGTAAGATTAAGTATAAGATCCTAATAACATGAAACAATGTTCGTAGAGTTGTAATTTAATTGCACTTTGTTTTCAATATTTCGCAAAAAAAAANATCCTAATAACATGAAACAATGTTCGTAGAGTTGTAATTTAATTGCACTTTGTTTTCAATATTTCGCAAAAAAAACATTCATAAACTCGATTTTCTAGTGCTCATATCGCCCTAAATATTTAGTTCAGGTAAAACGTTTGCCGCATTTTCCCCGCCGTATTTTGCATAAGGAAGTTTATTGGTCTAATTGCTCCCCATGCTGNCCGCATTTTCCCCGCCGTATTTTGCATAAGGAAGTTTATTGGTCTAATTGCTCCCCATGCTGTATAGACCATCATCATTGGAAGGGTCAAATACTGAAAAAAACTACATCGTTGTCTTTTCCTGTTCTCTGTCCATTCTTACATAAAATGAACACGTTGAATGTTTCATCATTCAGATGTGTATGTTAAAAACATTTCTAAAACAAATTCCGTGCAACTGAAATTCTGGTAAATAACCTTCGTTGATAACGTCTAGGTGGCACAATCTTTAAGTTTGTGCAGGTACTACAGGCGCAAAAAAGCAAATAATAATAACAATAAATGCCAGTCTTTAGACCAGTTTTATAACGGCTGATTAGTACTGATCTGTNCCAGTCTTTAGACCAGTTTTATAACGGCTGATTAGTACTGATCTGTGTTATTAAAATCTGAATGATAAGCAATATTAACGAAAATTTGCAAGTTCAATGATATTCGTTTCAAGTTAGTCATTACAGTNCGTCTAGGTGGCACAATCTTTAAGTTTGTGCAGGTACTACAGGCGCAAAAAAGCAAATAATAATAACAATAAATGGCAGTCTTTAGACCAGTTTTATAACGGCTGATTAGTACTGATCTGTGTTACTAAAATCTGAATGATAAGCAATATTAACGAAAATTTGCAAGTTCAATGATATTCGTTTCAAGTTAGTCATTACAGTNTAAAATCTGAATGATAAGCAATATTAACGAAAATTTGCAAGTTCAATGATATTCGTTTCAAGTTAGTCATTACAGTTAACTTGTGCGTGATTTTGAGTAAATAATTTAATTTAATTCCATTGCATTTCTAGTAAAGTAAATATTTCGTGAAGTAAGTTTAACTGACATTCACTCATAAGCAAAAACTTAGGTATTTAGACCCCATGAACACATGCTGCTGTGTATAAAATATGGTTTTGTTGTTCATATCAGCTTTTCTAGGGTGGGTGTGTGTGAAATATATGTGCAGCACTTTTGCCATGTCAACGATACAATTTATAGCCACACACAAGTTATGAAGGGTTATTGCTTGTTAATAGCAGTGAAATTAACATAAATGGTATGATCACATCAGCTGAAAATTAAAAACGTCAGTAACTTGAATAGTAAATATGTGCAAAGTAACTAATATATCTACCGGGAATGAGGATTTTCCACAACAACTCTACACCAAATTTCGTAGACCCATAAAACACAATTTTTCATAATTTTTTCCCCTTTTATTCAGAATAGTAGCCAACACCCACACAATATGTGATAATAGAAATAAAGCCACTATGTTGCTTATTTATTGACATCATAGGATTAGGCTGGCACAAAAGTCTGCAAACGATTAAAGAAAAAAATTGAGTAAGTTTACTAAAAAGTGCGTATTTCCTCCTATTATTTTGTTATTTTTTTTTAAATTTAACAGGTTAAAACTATTACACATCAAGGAAAACTGTGGGTGGGGACGTGCTATATGCTGTTCAAGGTAAACTGACCACTACTGAAAATCTTGCTTAAGATCTATTTCTGTGTACATTGTGTATTCTTTAATTATATTTAAAATTAGCATTTCCACTTGCCTGATAATTTTATTCATTTGTTGATCAATTGAAACTGTGAAATTATAAAAAAANTTAAAATTAGCATTTCCACTTGCCTGATAATTTTATTCATTTGTTGATCAATTGAAACTGTGAAATTATAAAAAAAATGTATAAACATTTCAGAATTTTTTAAACTATTGCACTTAAGATATCAAAAAATTGAAAGCAACACACTTTTAATTCAACGTTAAGACCTGGAACTACTTTTCCTTTGTTGTAACCACATGTAATGTGTACAGGCCAGTCAGTGTACCCGTTATAATACATGCAGGTATGGGCAGTTATATATGTTTTAAAGGATAATCACCAAATTGCTGAATTACGAAAACCATTATATGCACTAAAAATTTTTTTGAAAAGTNTAAAATTAGCATTTCCACTTGCCTGATAATTTTATTCATTTGTTGATCAATTGAAACTGTGAAATTATAAAAAAATGTATAAACATTTCAGAATTTTTTAAACTATTGCACTTAAGATATTAAAAAATTGAAAGCAACACACTTTTAATTCAACGTTAAGACCTGGAACTACTTTTCCTTTGTTGTAACCACATGTAATGTGTACAGGCCAGTCAGTGTGCCCGTTATAATACATGCAGGTATGGGCAGTGATATGTTTTAAAGGATAATCACCAAATTGCTGAATTACGAAAACCATTATATGCACTAAAAATTTTTTTGAAAAGTNATATGTTTTAAAGGATAATCACCAAATTGCTGAATTACGAAAACCATTATATGCACTAAAAATTTTTTTGAAAAGTTTTAAATTTTTATTTACATTTCACAGTAATTTAAAAAGGCTGCCGTACAATCTGGCCAGAGCATGTTTCGCCAGCTATATATTGATAAGGTGTAAGATAGCATCGACATGTAACTGTCTTTCCTGTACATGCAAGGGCGGACATTTTTAACGTCGTAATGTGAGGCTTACGTGGGAGAGCCAATAATACTCACCCCATAGAATATATAAGTTAAAAACTTTCATGTTTATGTTTTTTTTAAATTAAAATTAAGTTACGAGTGCACTTAAAATTGCAGAAANTATAAGTTAAAAACTTTCATGTTTATGTTTTTTTTAAATTAAAATTAAGTTACGAGTGCACTTAAAATTGCAGAAATTAAGTGTACTGAAAACTCCTGATGGTTTGCGCTAAGTTATACACGCCATCTCTTGCTCCAACGGATATATAACTGAAATAAACATTTTTCCGCAGCAATTAGTTTAAATGTTACGCTCTTAACAACACGTTTAAANAACGGATATATAACTGAAATAAACATTTTTCCGCAGCAATTAGTTTAAATGTTACGCTCTTAACAACACGTTTAAACTTATACTTGTCTTTATTCGTCGCTCACATCATTGTAAGCAGGCCTACGCCTATCAGAGGGGGCTGTGGTGGTATAGTGGTCAGACTACTCACCTCCCAACTGGTGTAGGCGAACAGGCTTCGATTCCCGTTGGGGTCGCTCCCTGATGTTTGCATGTGGGAATCGTGCCGGACGATGCCGCTGGTCGGCGGGTTTTCTCGGGGATCTCTCATGTCCCCCGTTCTTGCATTCCGGCGCTGCTCCATACTCACCTCACTTCGACCTCATTGGCTCCCAACACCTCAATGTTAAGAGCCGCCCAAAAATCTCCTCTCCACCAATTAGAGTTTGGGTTATAATATATGGAGTTACACCGACAGCCAGGGAACTTATTTCAAAATTAAATCTTAAAATTGCCCTGTTCGTTGCGAACAATAAGCTGTAAAGAGCAAATTGCAGGTTATTGCCAGCTAAAAAGATGAAATATTTCTGTAATACAAGGGATAAAACGTTTGCTACGGGAACCAACCAACCATATCCCCCTCCCCCTCACTCTTACCTTCGACACCTAAGAATAGAGGGGCCGCGGTGGTGTAGTGGTTAAACTACTCGACTCCACCTAGGCAATCCAGGTTCGCTTCCCGGCAGGTACNAGAGGGGCCGCGGTGGTGTAGTGGTTAAACTACTCGACTCCACCTAGGCAATCCAGGTTCGCTTCCCGGCAGGTACTCTCCCGGATTTTCGCACGTGGGAATCGTGCTGGACGATGCCGCTGGTCAGCGGGTTTTCTCGGGGATATCACGGTTTCCCCCACCCTTTCATTCCAACGCTGCTCCATATTCACCTCACAACCTCATCATCTCTCAAGACCTCGCCGTTAAAAGCAGCCCAAATCTCTCCACTCCACTCCACCTAAGAATAGAATAGGCAAGCACATAGAAGTTGAGATGTATCGGTTCCTTTGACGCAGGTGTGCCCATTCGCCACTTCGCGAGGCTCTGGCGACGGGCCTTATGTCTGATTGGCTACTACGTGCTGTGGAACATTCCCTGTTGGCTGGGCTGCTGACTGGCAGACGCTGAATGGCGAACAGCCGTTCCGACATGTCGCTGGCAACCGACGCCACTTTTATGGCGTGTGCGGCTGGAGTTAGCGGAATCGAGCGTCTGTTTCATACCCTGTATAGTTTATTCGCGGTTTCTTCACACGTTTTGAAACAAACCTTTGAAAAATCACCCTAGGTATGACGTGTTTAGTTGATTCCTAAATATGTCTTGTATCAGCTGTAATTTATACTTTTGTCAACATAAAAGTACTTTACTTGTGGTTAAATTGAATTATTACTTATATTCTATCTATGAATTATTGTATTAAATTTATAATTAGTATTAATATAAACAGAAAGAAAATATGTGTTTTAGTAATGCCTAGTAAGAAATAGTTCATATGCAAAATATTATTACACTCAGTGCGCAATAATGCGGTGCGTTGTCCCTTCGGTGTAAATTTGTAGACATAGTAAAGCTTTGCTTGCATGAGGCGAAGGAATACCCTGAAAGTGCAACATAAGCAGGGCCTCAGAAAAGTTGGAAGTAACAGCAAATGGACTGTACTTATGTACATAGGGCCCCATACACTGGCCCATATTGACGCATTCCATTCCGTCATGCTTTAAGGCAGATTTACAATCTCTTCATAGCGTACGCACGTACTTGCATACGTATGTTTTTTGTTGGCGGATATAAAAAAAAACGTAACAATACGAAACGGGATTATTATTTAGTGATTTTTTTTTTTTTGTTATTGCAGGCTTTGTGCAAAACGTGGTACAATTTTAAAACATTGACCAAAGAAAACAAAATTTCGTATATTCATGTCTTTACCTTAATATTTTTAGTTAAAATAATAAATGTATTATTAAATTGTTTATTCTCATTGGTTGAGAGTTTAGCTGTACGTACGTGCGTAAAAGTATAAATAAAATAAATTAAAATAAAATTACATAAAATAAATTTTGAGCTACCGTGCCTCTCTTTTCCACATACGTACGTACGTTGAGTTGGAATGTGAATTGATGCATGTATATATGTAATGTTCAACTTTTATTCGTACGTGCGTATGCACGCACGCTACTTGGAAGTTGTGAATCCGTCTTTCGGTTGTTTCGGAGACAGACGCGGAATAATTTAGTCGCTCGCTATGCGGGGGCGTAAAGTATCGGGTGACTCCTCTCCCCTGTTTTCATTCAGACAGTTTCTGGAATTGGCGGTCCCTGGGGGGGGGGCGAGGGGGTAGCTTCGGCTTTCCTCCCTACGACGTTGACGAGTATTTGGTTGGGCGTGCGACGTTTCCGAGAGAAGAGACAAGGCTCACACGTATTCCTGGGGACCAACTCTCGCGAGATGAGCTCCGAACCGGCGCGGCCATGTGGCCTGGATTTTGAAACGTTCCCCCGGGACCAGACTCATAGGGGTAGCTTCTCGGATGTCCCTCGTTACGGCGACATTCTGCGGTCACTCAGAGGCACATTCGAACCACGTGTGGGTGGTTTAGTGTTTCCCTCTTCTGTTCGGCATGGGCCTGAGAACAGATTTCCTTTGTTCTTGTGTTTATTCTTTGTTGTGTGTAGACGGATGCAAGAATAGTCCGATCATAAAATCTATCGAAACGGAAAACGTAAAACTTCCGTTTCGTACGACAGGAACAAAACCAAGTGGATAAAAAAATATGTTTCTCGTGAAGATGTGGAAATTTACGTGGGAAAATTTTTATGTTAAATACCACATGCTTTTAATTACCACTAGCATGTTTGCTAGTGATTAAAAATTACAAGTTACATTTTGGTGGCAATTACAAAATTATTTCGTTTCCACCACACAAAAAAACTTGGTAATTTTAAATATAAATAACATTTTTAATAGTGCCGTTTTAAATATTTTTTTCTTTTTTCGTTTTACCTTGCCGGGAAAATAACTTACACTAATTACATTTTTCTTCTGCTCATTTTTTGATGCTCAATTATTGTATGCATGGCGTGTCATTGTCGCAGAATTCAGTTGCATCAAAATCCGAACCCGAACTCTTCCCTGCATCCAGTAACGACAAACATTACAACTACAAATTGGCCCAAGCGAAGATTTTTTTTTATTGTAACGTAGTAATGTAATTCCATTCAATATCGAGGTTACAGTCCCGAATTACGCACTCGAAAGACCTAGAATCTATCATTCGTATGCTTACTAGTTTCAGAAAAAAAAANGGTTACAGTCCCGAATTACGCACTCGAAAGACCTAGAATCTATCATTCGTATGCTTACTAGTTTCAGAAAAAAAACGAAAGCTAACTGCGGACGACTTGTTCCATAACTAATTAAGTTCTTAAAGAAAACGAAACATGGAATACGCTCCTCCGTCGAAGTAAACGTTATCCACCTGTTTCTCCTTTGCGGAAACATCCACGCCCATCCAATATCTTAAGTGTAAACTTACACCTTTACCTTGCTTATTGGCAGCATGTCTCAGTCACAGAATACNACGCCCATCCAATATCTTAAGTGTAAACTTACACCTTTACCTTGCTTATTGGCAGCATGTCTCAGTCACAGAATACTTAAGAATACAGAGGTGAAGAATTTTGTTTGTGCCGCGAATCACAGCCGCACACGACAGCAAAATTGAGTCACTGATAAGCAAAATACTGAAACAACTTTTTTCCCATGCTCCTTCTCGCAGTAGATGGTGATGTAAGAGAAGATGGCGATCTCCGCATTGCAAGTTCGCTTGTTGAGACATCGCGGATTTCGGATTATTTGCAGGTTTGATTTTAAGTGTACAACTTAGGGTGTGCCAGTCTGAAGAGACTAAACGGTTTCGGTAAGTATAGGCTGTTCACGATAAAGTGAGCACTTTTTAGGCCCTGGTTAATTTTCCTTTCGGCCATGTTGTATCCTTTAACCACCTTTTTAAATTAAATATTGTCATGCAAGTAATAAACACAGTGTGTATATTCCACCGCACTCGTATAAGGCTAAAATAAAATATATTTATTGAATATTATTCCAAATGAGTGGGCTTTCAAAAGTGCTCACTTTACTGTGAATAGCCCATACTGTAAATACATTGCCAGTGCTACCTAAGGCAGCCCCTTCCGGAACTGGCAAGGGCTGTCAGACGGCAAGGTGCGTAAATGCACTGAGGGAACGAAAGAAGAGGCTTGGACAGCTCTTAACAGCGAGGTCTTGAGAGCCGATGAAGGTGATTGAGGTGAGTATGCAGCAGCGCCGGAATGAAAGAGCGGGTTAAACGGGAGATCCCGAGAAAATCCGCCTACCGGTGGCATCGTCCGGTACGATTCCCACGTGCGAAAATCCGAGAGTGACCCAGCCGGGGATTGCACCCGGTTCGCCTAGTGGGAGGTGAGTGGGCTAACCGATCCGCCACCGCGGCCCCTTCAATACTGTGAGGGGAGTTGGGCCACAAAGGCAGCAAATACGCCCTGATGACACCCTCGCGGAAACCTGTTGCCGGATTGCAAGAATATTACCACAGAATAGGTAAACATACAGAAGTGAAATGGCTTTGATGTTCTTTTAAGGCGTTCAGTCAACATGTCAACGATCGTTGACATACTGCCCATGAATGATGTTTACGCAGCTCCCGATCGTGAAATAACGATTCACGTCACATTTCCGGTGTTTAGTATTCCAAGTTAAAGATGACTTCTCGATTCTCGTGAGAAAACGATCGAGAGCACACGACAGCAAATGCGTTGTCGAAAGCTGCGTTCCCGATCGGGAAGGTTAATTTCAACAGGGCGGGTGAGAAGCATGGCTGCCTTATTGATTGCAAATGGGCATAAACGCTATGGTTTCGTTCAAACGTAATGCATAAGATATAAAAGTTTATAATACGCGTGGAACAATATTACATGCATCAAATTATATCAACACATGTTCGGAAGTATGAATGTTACATCTCTGTATCGTGAGCACTTTTGTAAGTGTAGAAATGGCCGAGTGAGTATGTCGCTTAGCTGCTAACATGTAGTGAAATATGTTTTAGTTTTGGGACTCGGCTGCCAACGTTTTTTTACTTATCATAATAATAAAGTTAACACTTTTATCCCTACATGCAATAATCAAAATAATTATATGGGCAGTTTCTATCATAATATGAATAAATTCGTAAGCTACGGAGCACTTTACTTCACTAGTGGTAACGGGAATTCGTGCGTTCCTACAATAATAACTTAAACACTTTTTAATATNCGGGAATTCGTGCGTTCCTACAATAATAACTTAAACACTTTTTAATATTTAAGTTGTTGTTTAGGCCTAATGCAATTTTCTTCTATGCAATTCGTTACGTACATCAGAGTGCAATTTATATAAATGGACTGTTATATGCCACTACTACGAAACAAATTATCTCATATTTTAACATTATGCGTGAAACAGTATGTTTCTTTACAACGAGTAATGTTTTAAATGGCCTACCTGTGTATACAACACATTAACCATTCGCCGTGCCAGCATTTTATTCAGTCAGTAGCCTAAAAATACGATGAGATAGTATCCAAGTCGAGAAACTCCACTTTAAATATCCCGCGTTACGCTTTGATAAATGGAATAGTACGTGATTATATAAGACCGTGTGTAAATAATAAATAATTGTATGTGCACTTTCATGCATTAACTGACCACTTACAATTCACAGTTTGTAATAATAGCTTTAATTTCAGCATACGTTATTATTAAAATAGGTATTAATGTTTTTTTTTGCCAAAAACATTTTAATTTGTCGGAGTGAAAATAATATTAATACTTATTACATCAATGCCTATTTTAAAAGAGGTTCAGAATACCAGAACTCGAGTAACAATGTTTTAATATCCTTGAAATTTAATTAACATGTGGTTTTCATGAGATATATCAAACGGCATGTGATTAATTTTACAAAGTCAATTAGGTGCATAGAAACTTGGGCTCCCAAATTCCAAAATTTTCGACTTTCCGGTGTTATATTTTGAAAATTATAATTAATTTGACTACAAATATTTACATTTATGTGGCCCTTATATAAATCTCTTTCAGATTATGAAATAAAAATTATCGGGAAATATGGCCTTATATAAGTATGTGCTTTGTTGTGTAATGATGTAACATGAAAATTTCCGAAGATGACAGATGTTACTCGATCACTATTTTTTTTTGTCATTGTACATAGTCAGTTTTAAACTGTAAGGTCACAAACTGCTTCGGAATCTCCAAGTATTATTACAATCAAGTAATATTTTGGTTTGCACTTAAATTGCGTAAAGCTGACTTCTCGCAACCTGCGATCGATGTACTGGATACTGGGTGAATCAGCAGCAACAATTCATAAACTATATTGTGCAGAAACAATCTGATTATCCAGTGGGAAAACACCGAATGCAATGGGCACTAACTTATAGCTGCACACAGTGTCGGCTCATCGTGAAATACAATCACGATTGTGGACTAAAGCTGCTCAATAGCAGGAAATATTGTTAGTTAAGCTTTGTTTGCATGAGACGGGGGAACAGCTTGAAAGTAGAACTTCCATAGGGCTTCAGATAGGTTGGAAATAACCATGAAAAGGGATATATTGAATGTTGGTGAACGCAAACTATTTAACGCGGTTGCCTTCCTGGATCAAGTTCGCTATGCGCAGTGTTATCGTAATTTTGCGTGTGCCTACAATTTCATTGTTGGGAAGTCTTTAGAAAAGTTTAAAACAGGTCCCTATCGTTGTTTCGCATGTGTTCGTTTTTATTATTATTATATACAGCAGTCTGGAAAAGCCATTTTTAACGATTTTGGAGTACTCAAAAATAATAAGCATAGCTTGCGCGTTATCTTGTAAGTACCATAACGTCCTAGTCTAGGGTATGTCTTCTTCTCGTGGGTTAACACACTAGATATATGTTTAATAGTTTCGTCAAATAAAGCGCATACTTCAAACATGCTGCAATACAGTTCAAGCGCCAGGTAAGCGACCGCTTTAAAATAGAGAAAACCCAATATTTAAGTAAAACAAAATTAATTATATTATAACAGCAACTTGGTAGGTTACATAGTCCATGTCAGTGACACTGATAATGTAAGCTACGCGTCACAGCTGTAAATAATATAAGTCACGTCCGATATTATCGATAATACCTCATCAGCGATATATGGATATTAGAAAAATTTCTATATCAGCCCGTATTTGGTTTTAAACCCTTTCAAGACCCACTTTAACTTACTGTTTTAGGTACTGCAAGTAACAACATTTTTTATGTGATGTATACTTAGGGGAATCTTCCCCTGCCATAGAGGATTCTTGGTTTTTTTCTAACTTGTTTATAATTTTTTTAATACTAAAAATTTTTTAAGTACTTTCAAACTTAACAACCTATTAACCCTACACTGTAGTAAAGACAAAACAAGGGAACTACGAACTCATAATTGCGTCATAATATAAGTTATGCCAAAATTCAGCAAAAATATTGTGGCATAAATACTAGTTCGTAGTTCAGTCGTTGTGTCTGTACTGAAGTGTAAAGTCAATAGGTTGTTGGGCACAGAGATACTATCGGAATTTTATTATTTAAAAAACATAATCTAGAAAATCCAAGAATCCAATATGGCGAGGGATGATTTCCTTTAAGACTTCCGTCTACCCGGCGCTTGAACTGCGTTACAGTATGTTCGAAATACACGTTTTTCCAAGAAATTATTAAACGCGCGTCCAATGTGCTGATCTACGAAAAGAACGTAGACTTCAGACGAGGGCTGTTGAGTACTAAGACGCACGTCAGAAAAACAATTTCATAGCACTTCAAAAAGGCTAAAAACGACTTTTTCAAAACGCTGTCTCTCAGAGTATACGCATTAGATACATACATAACTACTCAATGGTCGTGCATTGAACCTTCCAACAGACTTCCCACCAATAAAATAATAGGGTCGTGACTGAAAGTCCCATTGGCACACGCAATACGACAAGAACACTTGCGCGTCAGTTCAGAGCCTTGCACTTTGTGGCGATGGGGCACTTGATGCGCGAGGCAGTGTCGCCCTTATCGGTCACGCACTTCTCGGCCTCAAACGCGGAAAAAAGCTCTAGGCAGGCGGATGCCTTAACTGCACTTGTTTCTTTATCACAGCCAGTGAGCTGTGAGCTTTGTGTTCAACAACAGTGATACGAATCAGTCAAAGTCTTGAGCAGTTGCACCAGCTTACATATTAGCCACTCGTAGGGAAGATTATCTGGCGTTGAGCGTCGCCAGTGTACAGTACAAGCCAAATATAACCTTCATGAGCTACATGTAAACGGTTGTGTACAGTAAGTCTCAGTGTGTTAATATATATAATTATCGTTAAATCGAAACATGAACAGCCATAACGTGGACGCGGTGAGCGGGTACCGAAAAATATTCCCCCTGATGGTCACGATGCAGCCAATGCGGTTTTGCCGCAAGAGAAAAAAAAAACGACTGAAATGATTTGTTTGATGGGAGGAGTGGTGCGAGAGGTAGGCATTAAAAGATATAAATTCATGGCCGGGAGTCGGGCGACGGTCGTGATTGCCGTCGCTTGTGGTCCAGACAGCCTCCCGCTGGGACGACGTCTGGGCAGCCGAATCGGTCCAGCCGGCCGAGAGAACAGCTCTGACAGTGACAGAACGACGCCGCCGACACCAGGGGTCGCCGATAACGAATAGCTCAGCCCTCGATAACAAGACGGTCAGAGCACGCACTGACCACACGCACGCGCGTACACACACGCACGCACCTACGACTCGTTCGTTTTTCTCTGAATTTGTAGGGGCCGCGGTGGCTTAGCGGATAGACAGCTCGCCTTCCACCAAGGCAAACCGGGTTCAATTCTCGGGCCGGGTCACTCGCGGATTTTTGCAAGTGGGAATCATGACTGATGATGCCACTGGTCGGCGGTTTTTCTCGGGGATCTCCTGTTTCTCCCACCCTTACATTCCGACGCTGCTCCATTCTCATCTCATTTCACCCTCATCGGCTCTCAAAACCTCGTTAAGAGCCACCCAAATCTCTCAACTTAACATAACTTAACTCTGCATTTGCAGCCAGCACACACGATGCGAGAGAGGCGTTTTAACAGCGAGGTATTCAGCGCCGACACAGTTCCCGATTGAACAAGCGCTGACCTCACCAAACCTCCGCTCCAGGTGGCCGATACACTATTAAAAGGTTATACCTGAATCACTACTTTCTAACTTACGTTAACCATCCCAAGCAAACAGGATCTAAATCGGCTCTTTTTATTTATCAGTTACCACTGGGAACTTTGCAATTTTGACCCGCCATGCTGCGTCCGAAATGAAGTTAAAATCACAAAAGCTACATTTTACATACATGCTAACAGCGTTCCGCGCATTTCCTTCTTTCACGTTTAAAATACTAAGCATGGCGGCATTACCATTAACAGCTTTACGCGGCCCAGTGTGCTTGCGTGTGGTACGGGACTTAGCTTCCGGAGGACTGTCGGTAACCAGTATCGTTCCCCTCCTCCTCGCCTACCCGGGCGCAAAAGGCGGTCAATCTATCCCATACTGCAGTCAATCGGTACCGTCACATTCAAAGATCTCGGTAGGACAAAGTAATGGCTTGTATCCATACGGGCGAGAAGAGTTTCCAATGGTTGCACAGCTGTGGCACCAAGTGCGAACATGCAATGGGACTCGTCGCGATTCTCCACCATGTCCACCACTCACTTCTTCGTCCTTCTTCTAATTCATCCTGTCTCGATGCCTCTTTCCTCCAGGAGGGGCAGTCTTCGTGGCAGCGAAAGGGAGAGTTTCCCTGGGAAACTGCAGCTGTAGCGCCAAGCAGTGTATGTCTGAGCCTCGTCGCGATTCCAGTCTGGCTAGTCAGACCCTCCTACCGACATCACACACATTCAAAAAACATTCTCTTGTAGACCTCTGCCAAGGTCACATCCATTCCTTGGGAGCTTCACTCCCCCCATATTCCTTTTTCATAATCCGGGGCCATCGCTTGGTCGTAATCAGGTTCCTGGAAAAATAACAAATGGCCTATACAGGAAATGTCTCTATCGGGTATGAGGGAAACCCCCCGTCATGTCCCGATAGGTACTGTACGATGAGAAGGACTAATACCTGACCACAGTGTACCCTGTGAAGGGCTTCCTGTAATCAAAAGTACGCCTCCCGTATGTGTGGGTGGCATCTTTAAAGATCAATTCTGGGCAGAACCTCGCTTCTCTGCGCCAATAGCACTCGGTGAGTAACCTCAGCAGTGCTTCCTTGTTGGTAGGCAGAACCCCTGGGCGACGAGGAGTCTGTCCACGCACTCCATGTGGGGGAAGAGTATTTTATCTCCCTCTTCATAGATCATACGAGGAGGGCAAGGGCAGCCATCAGGATGGTCGGTTCCTTCATTCTGGAAAGATTCACATTCCGTACGATCTCGCCAGACAACTTCAGAGGGTCATCTGGGTTCGCTCCTGGGGGACCATTAATGCACTTCAGCATCAACCATGTTTCTTTCGTCTGGCAATTATATTGTGGTGATTTTCTGGCAGAGAGGTGCCGATTAGTTCCTCCTTACATATGCTTTATGAAGTGAAACTTCTCTTTCCGTCACTTTTTCCCCTTTCCTTTTTTTTTCTCTGCTCCCTCCACAGGATGTTTCCTGCAGATTATCCACTTTTTTAACTCTCTTCTTGCTCTGCTTATGGCACAGACTGCTCGTCTTCTCTAGTCTTCCATTAATTTGCTCATATATATATATATATATATAGCCACATCAGCAAACCATTCTCTGATGAACAAAACTTGTTTCCAGGAACACCGCCATCCATCATTTGGCAATCCTGTCTCCTCCGGTCTGTCTTCATCCTTCTCAAGGTCTATAACTCTTGTAATAGACATGGAAACTGGTACTTTTGCATGTGCTGTAAATGGTGTTACTATAGGTGGTGTGGGAGGGCGAATTTCCTCACTCTTATCCAAAATTACTACTGTTGAGTAAACGTGTTCACCCATCGTGGTTACTAGTGTTATCCAGACTGTCCACGTCCTCATTAAATTCTTCGCATAGACTATGACCCAGCCACCAGACGTCTAATTCTTCATTCCTTTTTCCCACCTCAGTGAGACACCAGAGAACCTTTGGTGCCATTATCTTATCTACAAGCATGTTTCGGATGTCTATTGGTCCATGCTTTCTTTCACATTCTATCCGAAGATCCTCAATCTTCGGACACTTATTCAGGATGTGGGTGGAGGTATCAGGTACCCCACACCCACACAGTCAGGATGATCAACCAGTCCCAGGGAGAACAACTTCGCCTTATAATTGCCACGTCCAGAAAAGTACTGCGCAGAGTAATGGCCAATATAGAGCCACCCCATGCGCAGCCTCATCCCGACATCTTGAAAGGTTTCATGGGTAATTCTCTATTTCTCGGAGTTTTCCCACCGAGTTTGCCAGACTATTATCGTTCTTTCTTTTATTGCTTTCACATCCTCTGGAGAAATTGTTTCCACCCATTTTCTCCTACTTATTTATCCTGTCTCCTTTATCAGGAGATCCAGTGGGAGTTCTTCAGCCAGTACATGTAAGGCATCGTTTGAAGTGGTTCTGTAGGTCTTGATGATACCCAGCAGTACTGCTCTTCGTGCTCTTATTAATCTCTGTTTAACATGGATAGTTTCAACCTCTGGAAACCATATGCCACAAACGTATGTTGCCAATGCCAAAAATATGCTTTCATACAAAAGCTTCAGCATCCGGTAGCCAAGACCTCAGTTAGAAGGAGCTACAATCTTCAACTTGTCGTACATCGCCGCATAGCGAATGTGACCATGGGATGCAAGACGAGTCTCCAGCACAACTCAGAGATATTTAATCTCAGTTACGATTTTAACAACTCGTCCACTAAATCTCACAGTTGGTGCACACTTGAGGTTACTCTTTAGCATTATTTTATTCATTTTATCTACTGAGAACTTCAGCTTGAAGTTCTCAGCCCACTCAGTGATGTTCTTCAGGGCACTCTCCGATTTATCCTCAAGCTATCGCCTATTCCATGCTGGTATTAGTAGGAGCACATCTTCTGCACAACCATAGATCACACAGCCATTCGGAACGTTCAGCCGAAGCTGTCCTTCGAATATTACTTTCCATAGTATCGGACCTAACACCGATCCCTGTGGACACCCTTTACTTAGCACCTTCTCCTCCCTGTGGTCCCCTATATCCAGCACACAAGTTCTGCCATTTAGAAAGTTCTTTATAGTCTTGTAGAGGTTATTGGGACACTCCACAACCGAAGTTGTCACATGATTTGGGGCCACCATGCATTGTCAAATGCCCCCGAGATGCCCAATGAAATAGCGAGAACATATGTATCTTCTTACGTTCTGACCTGATTAACAATATCTATGGCCGCTTTTTCTGTGCTTTTCCCCTTAACAAAGCCATTTTGTCTTGCATGGATTCATTTAACAGTGTCCAAGTATTCCATTAGTCTCTTATTCACCAAACGCTCTAGCATTTTTCCCATTATGGAGAGAAGCATAATGGTTCTGCAAGACTTGGCTTGTCTCGTGTTCTTCTCTTCTCCTATATAGATCACTTTCATTAGCTCCTTCTTCCTCTCCTCAGGGAATGTACCCGTTTTCATGCAGTCATTAAACAGATCCATCATATATTGCTTAATCCTTGGATATGCTCGGAGAAGCATTTCCCCAGTCAGGGCATCTAGCCCAAGAGCTTTTTTAATTTTGTCTTCCTAATAATCAGACACAGTTCTTCCAAGGAGAAAGGTTCTGTGTCCTCTGTATTGATCTCCAGGTCCATCATTCGTCTTACATCTTGGTGATACTCGGTTTCCCCTATTCGCGTATCATATGGCAACAGGACTTCCATCATGTACCTCGCATTTTCCTCGAAGGACTGCAAAAGATGTCCATCACATTCAAGGGTGGCAGCTACTCTGAGCTCCTCATCTTTCCTGCCACCGACTGGTAAAACAGGCTCCATGTATGTTTGTTTCCCCTATCCACAACAAAGTCTCTCCAAGCTTGTTTTCTTTTCTTTCTCAGCTTTCGTTGATAATGCCTCCTCGCGATATTGTACCACTTAACTGCTCTTTGCCTGTANGTTTTCTTTTCTTTCTCAGCTTTCGTTGATAATGCCTCCTCGCGATATTGTACCACTTAACTGCTCTTTGCCTGTAATCAAGCCTATATATTCTTTTGAAACGTTTTCTCAAGCTCTTCGCTGTTTTGTGTAGCGCTTCAAGCTCATCATTCNATCAAGCCTATATATTCTTTTGAAACGTTTTCTCAAGCTCTTCGCTGTTTTGTGTAGCGCTTCAAGCTCATCATTCCACCAGGTATGATGGGGTACTTTTCTGGAGACCCAGGGAATTTCTTCCTTACAGGAATCCATTATTACCCTTACCATATTTTTCGCTCTCTCTTCTATAGACATTGCCTCACAGTTCTGTCTATAATACATTGTGTTCCTGAACAGCACTCTGTCAAGGAGTGGCGAATGAGCTCTGGCTGTCATATATCTTGGCTTTGTTGGTCTATTCCCCTTGGCATTTTCCATCCAGATGGTGAACAGGATCATCTTATGGTCACTGGTGTCCTTATCAGACACTCGCAAGTCCTCAATACGGCCAATCGCACGCACCGTCGCTATGGTTATGCCTAGATACGATTCCGTATCATGAGCTTGCGACAAATAAGTCGCCTCATGACCAGGTGTATTCGCAACCTGCAGGTTTCTCGCCATGAGGTTTCTGTACACCTACTCTCCTCTGTCATCCGTCACTGGAGAGTTCCAGCGCCCACAGGTGAAGGTGGAGCACTGGAGGAATGTATGAGTGGCGGAAACGGAATTGCCACGAGAAAACCCGCCTCCCAACATCAGCGTCTACCACGTTTCCTACACGCGAATATCTGGGTGACCCCCAACCCGGAATCGAACCTGGCTCGCCTTTGCCACCACTGCTGAGCCCTAAGCTCAAGGATCCCTGCGCGGTATTGCAATGTATTGCCGTATATTTATCTAATATTTGTCACATATTGTTTTTCAGGGAATTTTTCGGAATTTCTGGCACGACAAGACATAAAGAGTCATTTTTAATAGCATCCTACATTGTCAGATATTCACTGTCTTTATTATTCTTGGGCCACTAATGGAAGATAACGAAGGACAGATTATTTCTAACTTCCATCAGTGCTCCGAGAATAATGAATCCAGTGAATATCTCAATGTAAGAAGGTGATAAAAATTATTATTTATGTATTGTGACAAAAATTTTGATTAAACCTCTTCAGAGACAACTTACGGTGGAAATCAGGCAAATTATTGCTTTCGCGCGCCTTTCCTCTGTGAAAACCGATTGAGGTCAAGTGGAGTAATGACCGAGCAGCGAGGTAATGCAGTGATGGGGAAAAAGGGCATTTCAAATATTCCATCGGCCATCGATTACGTCCACCACGTTTTCCACACGCGAGAACCGGGTAATCGAAACGCGTTCGCCGTGATGGGAGGCGAATGATCTGGCCACCATACCACCGCGGGCCTTCCATTATACCTCTCTCTGTGTTTCAAACCAACCGTGTCAAGACGCTTGAGCAAGATTTCAACTTGCAGTGTACCTTTTAAGGGGATGAACNTCTGTGTTTCAAACCAACCGTGTCAAGACGCTTGAGCAAGATTTCAACTTGCAGTGTACCTTTTAAGGGGATGAATATGTATGACAATTCCGACCACCGAAATATCACCTTGAACAAAAACGTGTCTGGCTAAAGCCAGGCATAACCGCTCCACCAGCCGTCCTGGAGCCTTAGTTAGTAGGTTCCAAGCACTATTTTCAGTCGAGGTTGTAGTGGTGTAGTGGTCAGACTTTTTGAAACTTATTAAGACCCTAGTAGTATAAACTATTTAATTATAGCTTAAAATTTTCTGTTAGCACTATCTTCTACGCAGTAGAAATAGAGAACTTTGATACAGAATTTGTACAAAAAATTGCAAACAAATTCGCTATACAAACTGCTCATGAAACATGGTAACCTATAATTTATATTTTCGTGGCCATACGAGAATGTTCCAGTGTAAAATATAGTGGTTGGATGTTGTAACACCCAACAACAGGAAGTATGTCACATTCATGTTCAATAGGAGACGCATCAAGTGGACGTGGAGGCAAGAGAAGGACCGATAACTGACTTTCACGGACAATCCGCAGAGCATGGTGCTGTGGATTATCCTGCNATGAAACATGGTAACCTATAATTTATATTTTCGTGGCCATACGAGAATGTTCCAGTGTAAAATATAGTGGTTGGATGTTGTAACACCCAACAACAGGGAGTATGTCACATTCATGTTCAATAGGAGACGCATCAAGTTGACGTGGAGGCAAGAGAAGGATCGATAACTGACTTTNACGCAGTAGAAATAGAGAACTTTGATACAGAATTTGTACAAAAAATTGCAAACAAATTCGCTATACAAACTGCTCTTGAAACATGGTAACCTATAATTTATATTTTCGTGGCCATACGAGAATGTTCCAGTGTAAAATATAGTGGTTGGATGTTGTAACACCCAACAACAGGAAGTATGTCACATTCATGTTCAATAGGAGACGCATCAAGTGGACGTGGAGGCAAGAGAAGGACCGATAACTGACTTTCACGGACAATCCGCAGAGCATGGTGCTGTGGATTATCCTGCTGGAATATCGCGTCAGGACAGCGTTGAATGAAGGGTGTTCCTTTCAGCTGGAGAGCATCCTTGGCGTATTACTGTCTAGAGAGAGGTATCTCGTTTCGTAGAAGGTAGAAGACAGGATCAAGAATTATGTACTGTGGCATCGCAAATTATAACAGTGGAAATTGAGCCACTATGACGAAACTTCCTTGTGCCAGTTAAATCTTCGATGACAAAATATTGAAACCGGGAAGTCTCCAAATTTCCTGTATCTTAGGGTTTCGGAGACGAACAATGCCGGCTCCACGCGAAGCTTCCTTCGCCACTATGACATGAAAATTATCGTTTATGCGGCAGTTAGGATGTCCACACCACTAAGACCTATTATTTTAAACATTAAAAAGTAGCATCACCACTTAAAATGCACTGGCTTTAATAGAAATAGAAAATGTGCCATATGTCGCTGTTATAAAAATACCAAAGTTATGCCACAGGCATCACGGAGGAGTTGTAGACGAGTGGCTAGAGTCATGTGGTGATAATTCTTTGATTTCTGTATAAATTTTGCTTAAGTATAATATTTTAATTTTTTAAATATATTTTTTATACACATGAAATCTCCCACACTACGAAAATTAAAGAATTTTATGTTATATATTTTTATTTTAAATGGGAGGTTCAGAACACTAACTGGGNTAGAGTCATGTGGTGATAATTCTTTGATTTCTGTATAAATTTTGCTTAAGTATAATATTTTAATTTTTTAAATATCTTTTTATACACATGAAATTTCCCACACTACGAAAATTAAAGAATTTTATGTTATATATTTTTATTTTAAATGGGAGGTTCAGAACACTAACTAGGAAATTAACAGAGTTTTGAGAAATTTAGGGAAAGTCCGTTTTTGTAAATCAGTGTGTCCGTAACTTTACAGAGAGTTCACGGACACCTCTGGATAAATTTTTACCAACACTTTTCCGTAAAATGAAGGAAATTTTTTTTAAAAGTGCACAATGTGCAGCGATGGCATCTGACACTGTTGGTGGACAGCCTGTTACCAGTTAGATCGTTAGATAGTTTGCTGCACCGCCTTGCTAAGACAGCGCATGTTGCTATGAGATCCGTGTCCCATACTTCAAAGCGATGTAATTTCAAGGCCATGTTCCGTGATGTCGGTGTGGGTCCAACCTTCAAATGCCCAGTGATGCCACGTGCGCAACAATGTATTGGCAGCTCGTGCCATAGGCGTGTCAGTCTGGTGGTGGGATATCCCACCTTCTCGTATCCAACAAAAATCCTGCCGCAGGCAGTCCGTTCGTTGTGTGTGCAGTTCATACTTCGCTGAATAACCACGCGAGGGACGACGTATGTGGGTGTATCCACGTGTAGTATCAACGTCATATGCATATTTTGTTGATTCCGGGCCCAGCCCAATTCCTTCTCCGTGTTGCAATTTTCACAAACAGCAGCGTATAGAAACGGCACACATATCCATGGGTTACGCAGAATTTGAACCCAGAACCTTGTGTCGTGACGAACACCTAGCAGAATCAGACTTGGTGGTTATCTGATGAGAAAGGGGAACATACGGTATGTAACATTTGTCCTGAAAATCATTTGGACTAAAATGAATTTTGACCAAAACACTTTCGTAGGCCAAATAACTTCATGTTACATGACTTTCAGGCCCTGAGACTTTCAGGCCAAGTAAACATGAACCGAATTTTAGGACCAGTGACTTTCGCGCCGAGTGACTTTCAAGCCACCTGACTTTAAGGAGAAGAGTTCTGCTGGCATGGATTTACATAATTTTAGCAGGTGCTCAGGTTTGAGATTAATTTTTGAAAATGTAACTATTAAGGCATAGAAAAGTATTTTATTATACTTTATACACAAGTATCCTTCAGCTGATTGTACTGATATCGTTTCTGTAGTCATTCTCAGAAGGTAATCAATAATTAATTCCCGTTTATTCCACGCGTTAATCAAAAACTGGAGACACCACAATTATTTACATTTCTCCCTTTTAAGGCACGTGACTTNCCACGTGACTTCCGCTACACAGTGGTGTGTGGTAAAGTGTCGCAATGTAAGCTGGTGATTGCTCAGTGCTGTACACACTCAGCGCACGCAGCAGGAACCATTTGTACTGCGGCCACTCGCGAGAAAGCGGCAAGGCATGCATTACACTCGTGCTCTGACGTCAAATGCACTACTGCGTTTATGTGGCCGACGTGCAACCTAGGAAACGATTAGGTATAGCACAGAGCAAAAAACAGCTTACCTTGCAACAGTTCACCACACGGCCGCTGCTTCCAGGCCCAGTGAATTCCAGGTCACGTGAGTTTCAGGCCAATCGACGCGCTCCCGAACCTACGACCTCCCTAACACGAGTCAAGGGTGCCGACTACACGACCTAACACGTTTGATGAGAGAGATGGGAAGTCTTGGTTGTGGAGCGGGGGAAGGGAGAAGTCTGCCGATCTGGGCGCGAGGACATGTGCGACAGGACTATGGGAGGAGTCCCGCCAAGTGCTAGACTCGCGTCAAGCAGGAATGACAGGCGAGGATATTTACAGCCGGACGGCGACGCTGGTGCGTGGGGTCACGTCGCCCGTCTTAGCGGAGATCACAACTCCCCCGCAACACTCCTATGCCCCCTCCCAAACTCCTCAATCCCCCCTCCCTCTTCAAAGAACATCATCCACAGCCTTTACCTTTTATCTGCCGCCCCACGCGCGCGCATCAATCAACGAAATGGCGCTGTCAAATCGGACGCGCACGACACGGGCACCGCCAGACGCTCAGAACCTCCTGTTCGCCGACGTCCTCGCCACAGAGCACGGAACGATACAGAAGCGAATACTGCCGCGTTTATTGACAACTCCGGCCACACGCACAAGCAATATGGTGGAATGTAAATCGCCACTCAGCGTTTGGGGACTAGTACACCGAACCAAAGCCCCACCCCCACCCCCAGCCTAATTGTAGTGTAATCAGTATATTTTTAGCCTACTTCCCAAAAAAAAAGAGCTGATCAGATCACTTCCCCTTCAATGTGTTGGTGCGTGTTTGTGTAGATGTGTATATGTAGGTGTGTTGGTGTGCGCGTCTCCTATAAACTTTTTAACACGTTAACCTTATTTCACCAGACTCCGTGCACACATAGTAATTAGTGAGGACATCCTACTTTTATAGTTTGTAGTCACGCTGGACGCATATTTTAAAAATGGCTGTAATTGAAAATTTAGGGCACTGTGTTATATATCGCGAGTCATTAATCCGATTTAAATCTAAAACCAAATTTGTTACATTGACAGTGCATCATGTAACCAATGAATTTAGAGAGAGATAATAGTTTTGGTCAGCCATTTTAGAAGTTACATGAAAAAATTAAGGTTTAGCGTTATATCACGGGATCCACTCAACTGATTCCTACCAAATTTGGCATGCAAGTAGTACTACGGCAGGCCATGTAAACAGGCATGTTTTAGGTTGGCCAGACACTTATTTTAAAATGGTGGCCAAATAAAGTATTTAAGTTTAGTAAGCTATATCTGTGAAACCATGTGACCAAGTTCAAGTTAACTTTGTATTCTGACAGTACCCATTACAAAGATTAAATATGCCCATAGAGAGCCATTTTTCTCAGTCTTTTTGTAAAATATCTTCACATGAAAAAAATTAAGTTTTCTATCAAATATAGGGAATCAATTAACAGTTTCCACCAAAGTCAGGCGACAAGTTATACTTTTGCAGTCTATATATATATATATGACGTAAGGGGGAGGACACATAACTTCAACATAACAGCCATGTAAATGTTTTAGTTTAGTATGTCGCATGTCCTGGACATTTTCAACTGAAATGTATGCCCTGGCAACATCTATGACAAACTCGGATGTACTAACGCACAACTTGTATGTCTTCCATTTATGAAGATTAGCACGGAATGAGAAAATGAACTTTTGTGCCATATCTCGGGGATCAACAGATTTCCAACAAAATTCCCTACACAAGTAGACGTGTTAGCGGTGAGCACGTCATCGGCTATGTCGTTTTCCCTCGATTCAAAATGGCGGAGTGACGTTCTCCATCGCAGTGCTCCGGCCATCTTGTAATGTTGAGGCTGTCAGGTCTCTTTGAGTTCGTAGCTGATTCTATGCGTAGACCACACTTGATGTAATTTTTCCTCGTCAGCTTTAGTCATTAAGCAGTTTGCAGTAGAAGGAAGTAGTTTGCTGTCTGGTCGCAAGTAGTATACTGGAGAACTGGTGAAACCACAACGTACTGGAATTAAAGTCACACACTCGTCTTCGTTATTACAGCTTACCCAATGTTCGAGTTCAGTGCACGATTTTATTTGTTCGCTCAAGTCAAGGGGCTTAAAATGAACTTTACGGTAGCCAATAGTTACGTCTTCATATTTGCCAACGTTGAGAGGATTTAAAATTACATACATGGTTACGTGCACGCAGGAAGGCTGCTATTCATATAGAATAATTTTGTTTTAGTTTCCATTACGAAAATTCTAAAACATGGGAGTTTTTCCCGTTCGCGCCAGGTTTCATTCCTTCATACTTCAAGTACACATCCGACTGGTTGAGAGCAATCATGTCCGTCTCGTTAATCAGCTGTACGTAGCGTTTTGGCAAGTGAACTCTCAAATCTCCATTTAAAAGACAGATAACGCTCTATCCATATGGGGTATTGATTTTTGAAAATGTGAAGCCTTTAACATTATGCCTATTTTCAAATCTCCCAATTTTTTATACTGCACACTGACGGATTCAATTTTTCTAAAAGTCCGTCCATGGTACTACGTCCGCTTAGGAAGACCTCAAGCTCCAAACTATAAAATGACGGCCTCAATTTTCAGTGGTGTTTATATACTCTTGCTAGGACACGTGACTTTAAAAAAAAAAGTTACTCTCGGCGAATGGTGTGGGTAAACAAATTTCGCCAGTGGTGCCAACGATGTTCACATACCTGAAAGTACCACTGGTAACATCTATGTTGGGAATTGAAAAATAGTCTGAACGTCTGTCAGGGCGAGAGACGAGACACTGTCTAGCTTCAAGGGTGGAAAATGTACGGAACAAAGTTCCGAAGTCCTGCCCGTCAGAATCAGAATTATAGATAGACATGACTGATACGCTGTAACTAAGTACACTACGTTTTATTAAATAATCGCTGCGAAAGGAACCGTAAACACAAGTGCCCGCAATTTGAGTGACACGGAAATTGCTCAGTTTTGTAGTTACAACTCATTTTCACACTGCCCAAATACTTGCTCAGATCTGGAGTAGCCCACAGATAGCCAGAGCTGTCAAAATACTCGTCAGTGTCTGCGTTTTTTGTAAGCAGTTCAATGAGTTCCCTGTCCTTTACTAGTATCGAAATTTACGACCGCACACACTGAACGCTTAGGACTACACGGAAAACCTATAGCGCATGAATACCCCGCGAAAATTTGGTATTTTTAATTTGCGAGCAAACTTCATTATGTCTACGTTAGTGAGAGGGCATTTAGGGAAAGACTTTAAGATCGCCCCTTTTTTTACCCCTTCGGCGGTTCTTTCTCTTCCTTCTTCCTCCGCCTACATGATATAGTCTTAAATATGGTCCTTATCCGTTTTTTTTTACCGCTACCTAGCGCTTCCATTGTCTGATTGTGTCTAATTGCATCTGTTAATTGCTTACGTTCGCTTTTGACGTGTTATTTNGCTTTAAGATCGCCCCTTTTTTTACGCCTTCGGCGGTTCTTTCTCTTCCTTCTTCCTCCGCCTACATGATATAGTCTTAAATATGGTCCTTATCCGTTTTTTTTACCGCTACCTAGCGCTTCCATTGTCTGATTGTGTCTAATTGCATCTGTTAATTGCTTACGTTCGCTTTTGACGTGTTATTTGCTCGCGCAATACCACTAATTCCACCGTTTACCCCGCCCAAAACTCCCAGCGCTGGTAAAATTAGAGAAATAATACCTCCTGGCTTCAACCCTTTACATGCCATTCTCAGGTTCTTCCTATATTTTTTTTCTTCCTGCCAAACTGCATACCTATTATCTTTGAAACGCCCAAAGTAGTCCATTGTTCGCCAAACTTTGATCGTCACGATTTGACAATATTCTTGGCTCTATATGCGAGAACTGCGTCTGCTGCGTGCCAGTCTTCCACTTTATCACTAGTATGTATACTATATCGTGTTCCCTACAAGCCTAGTATAATTCCTTTATTCCCTTGTAATTGTGCACCAAGCGCTTAGATAATTTTGTGCCCCGACCCACAGAAATAATAACCAGGCAGATGAACTTCAAAAGGCATTTTATTTATGATATTGTTTATCAATCCACGTCCATGCTTGAGGTTACCTCTACGCGGCATCGCAATTACCTTCCACATCGCTACTTTATACACAGCAGCTCCTCCGCGCCGATACTTCTGCATAAGCTAACATTGTAGAATACTACGGATAAAATATATAAATACCAATACTCTGAAGTACTTTTTATCAGTCCCATGGAGACCGTTAGACAAGACGTTAGCCTCCCCGTCAACATTACGCCCGAGGACGAAGCCATAACTCGCGAATCACGACATGGAGTCCTGTTGACTAATACAGTGAGAGTGTTGATTTGCCGCACATCCTGTTGCAGGAAAACGTGCGTCTAGCTAAGTTTACTGGAAGAACCTAATGGTCTTCGGTTCTAGAATGTGTGCCTATATTCCAAATCTTTACTGCAGCCCAAATACCAGCGCCTAGCTCTAATTTTACGTGCCGTTGATGGACTGAATTATTATTCTTTCAGAGATACTGCTGATGTCGTACCACCTGAACATGCCAAATCAAACTCAGTTTTTATTTTCGACGATGTGGCCAGCGAGAATAAAACGTGCATGCGGCAGTGTTTTTGTATGGGCAGACATTCGACTGTAGATTCATGTTTATCTTTGTCAAACGTATTCACACATACCAAAGCATGACAATGCGAATGTGTTGGCTTTGTTTTGCATGGATGACTTCAACTTGCGCCATGCTTATTCATATCACGTAAAAACCGACATGCCATTTGAAAAATTCAAGAACGTATGTGCATTCTGTTGGCGCGAGCCAAGCTGTTTTCTCGTGGCCGTCAATGTTTTACCCTTGCTTAAAGGGAGGTACTGCTGCAGTTTAGATCAGTTTATTCATTACAATATGCCAATAAGAGATGAGCTACGTTATTTCAAAATTTGGCCACGACGGGCTGAAACTTCGTGGGCTAGAAAGCTGTCACGTGCAGTCTAAAGATGGGCACTGTGATCCTGACGGAAAAAGAATTAAAAATGGGGCACATCCCAAACGTGATGACGACGTAGTCAACGAGGAGTATGTTCAGAACGCAANTGTGCATTCTGTTGGCGCGAGCCAAGCTGTTTTCTCGTGGCCGTCAATGTTTTACCCTTGCTTAAAGGGAGGTACCGCTGCAGTTTAGATCAGTTTATTCATTACAATATGTCAATAAGAGATGAGCTACGTTATTTCAAAATTTGGCCACGACGGGCTGAAACTTCGTGGGCTAGAAAGCTGTCACGTGCAGTCTAAAGATGGGCACTGTGATCCTGATGGAAAAAGAATTAAAAATGGGGCACATCCCAAACGTGATGACGACGTAGTCAACGAGGAGTATGTTCAGAACGCAANGGAAAAAGAATTAAAAATGGGGCACATCCCAAACGTGATGACGACGTAGTCAACGAGGAGTATGTTCAGAACGCAAATTCCGAGACGCCTAAAATTCGGTCAACTATGGTGGGCTCAATCTCCACTGAATAAAACACAGTCCTCGCAGACGTTGCTAGTTTGCTGGAAAAGAAACTCGAGATTATGGAAAACCATCTAACAGAAAAACTTAAAGGCGCATTAATATTACCTCTCGCTGAATTATAAGACGCTGTTTAAAAAAAACAATCTACCGGCTTCATTTTCAAACTCGTTACCCGTGCCTGCGCAACCGGCCTCGAATCCGTGACCTGCTGTGCATAAACATGTGGTACCGAAGCCTAATTTTCCACAGCCCAAAAATAATATTTAAGCACGGACACACATGCATTTAAGCGTAGTCTGCTCACATTTTAGTTTCAGTGTGGATCTTTACGTCATGAGTAACAGCTATCGTGTGTCGAAATTCGGTCACGGCAGTAAAAATCATGCACATGTAATTATTGACGAAATTGAAATATTACTGGACGCGAAGCTCGTGCAACTGGAGGCCGCAATTACGGCCAAAGTAATCGCTGCTCTGGCCGACATGACTTATAACGNGACGCGAAGCTCGTGCAACTGGAGGCCGCAATTACGGCCAAAGTAATCGCTGCTCTGGCCGACATGACTTATAACTATGCATCGTGGAAGCACTGCGCACATGTACGTAATGTAACAGATAAGCACTGGGAGCTTAGTCGTGATAAGCTGGATGAGCACTGGCATAAAGCTATAGACGAATACGGTATGTGAGGTCTCGGGTCTAAGTTAATCACATAGCTGCAATAGTACATATAAACCGCGTACTTGCAGTTTAAATGCACAGTACGATGCCGGATGCTATGAGTGAATTACATCGCGTCGTAGAAAATGTGCTCGCGAAATATCTAGCTGCTAAGCGGGCCCGTCTGGAACGAGACACTACGTTAGAGGTAACGTTTAAGCCCTTTACCTCAAGACTAGATAATTTACAACATACAGTTCCCTTTATTGAAATGAAGAAAGAATAAGTCATCGAACCCAGGACTAAGAGAAAGCATAAAATATTAATGGAAAAAGAACAAGATGAAGATGATTTGCCATTATTTGATTTGAAACGTAAAAAGGAGAAGTCAAATACTCGAAGCACAAACATTAGCAATTATTTGTCTTCGTACACAACTTGGTTTAATTATGGGAACTATGGAGTGTACAAACGAAATAAAGAGTGGTGCATGGGAAATAAACAAAATTCTTTCCTATCCAACGATATAATACAAGTCGGTGACATAGTTATGGAAGCTGTACCGGGACTATACAAATTAATTTTTAAACGCAATTCTGCCCGAATATTCTTGCAAGTCGTTATGCCAATATAGACGACTGCTCAAAGCTACGAGTCCTCATTTAGAAAACATTGATCCTAACAGCAGCAGATATAAGGAAGAAATTCATTCGAAATTTGGCATTATCTCAGAATCGTTTCCTGTAGTAGGAATATCCACTGGTTATGGTCAACAAGTCAAGAAAATAGAAGACGGTAGGATACCAGAATATGNTTTCCTGTAGTAGGAATATCCACTGGTTATGGTCAACAAGTCAAGAAAATAGAAGACGGTAGGATACCAGAATATGTTTAGTGGAACGATGTTAATGAGCTCGTGCAAAGATTACGACTGCGAATTGCTTCTCAACGAGCGGGAAATAGTTCACACACGAAGGAAATTACAAATATCCTCGAATAATTACGAGAGGACGGATACGTATGATGAGTCGCGCGCAAATTGCTAACGAACTCCACAAACCTGCCAGACATAACCATCCGAGACAGAATGTGAGCGTCTTTAGTATACGTGATTTATATCAAGCCAATGTGGTACAATTAATATCATATGCAAGAGCGAACAGAGGTTTTAAATACATGTTAACAGACTGTTTCAGTAAAAAAAAAACCATGGGGAATTCCAGTCAAGAATAAGTTTGCTAAGTTCATAACTGTGGGAATGAAACTTGTTCTACGGGATAAAGGCCCTCCCAATATTTTGCAAACAGATCTTGGCAAAGAATTTCCCATACGCAAATTCCACGTCTTAATGAAGAGAAACAAAACTAATCATTATTCAACTCATAGCAGTAAGAAGGCGGTAATTTTCGAAAGATTTAATCTCACACTTAAAACAATGATGTGGAAATCCTTTACTACTCAAGGAAGTTATAAATGGCTAGCAATATTACCTCAACTCATATCTGCACATAACCATAAAAATCCACTGCACTACTGACATCCACCCCGTTGATGTAGTAGACAGTTCGCTACTGCAAACTGTATTAAAGAATGAGAAAAAAATTAGACAAGAAAAAATAGAAAGCACGTGTGTGAGATTATGTGTGTAAATCTCGAGTTAAGGCTTTGTACCAGGCTGGACAAATTTAATATTTGAGGTGATAAAAATTCGCCATTATCTACCCAGGATGTATTACTTAGACGATATGAATTCTCAGCCGATTCGCAGCAGTCTATATGCCCATGAAATGCAAAAAAACCATTTCCTAATATGTATCTCATAGAAAACGTTATTAAGAGGAAAGCTAATAAATTATTAGTCCATTGGCAAGGTTTTCCTAGATCTGCAGACATCTGGATAAATAAGAGCGCTGTTGTGGGTAAATAATTCTTTGTTGCAGGACTATGGCTAAGAATATATTTGCTCGATGCTTCAAGGCATAGTAGCTGTTAAGTAAAAAAAAATTGTCGTTTAATCAGTGATGGCGTTAAATTATGTATATATTAATTTCTATTAAAAAAATAAATATTTAATGTATATTTTTTTTACAAATAAACTACGGTCGTGGCTGGAGCTGTATGCGGTCATTAGCTTGTCATATCCCCCTACTCCCCTTCCTTATCATTTCTGTTTCTCCTCTCCTGCATGAGCAAGTAAGACAGGGGTTCAGGGGGTCTCCTTGCCGGTTCCATTCCCAGGGTCTATCTGCTGCTCGCACTAGGCCAAGAGCCATTTTTCCCCTTAAATGTATTACTATTGTAATTATATGCTACTGGACGCGGTTAACTGTCAAATTAACAAATGGCTGGTGCCATCTCATTCTGAAGTGATGCTTTGAACGCGGACCGAACACTGGCAGTTCCTACTGAACCATTTTTCTCACCTAGAGGAGGGGGGGGGGGACACCCTCCTACCGCTGTGGTTGCGGGGCAAGGAACATTTTGTTTCTCTTTAAATATATTACTTTCGCCCTATACACTACCGGGGCAGTTAACTGCCAAAACTGACGAACAATTGAGACGTTCGGAGCAAACTTACAACTGGACCATTATTCTCACCTATCGGGACTCTCCTCTACCATGGACAAGGGCAATATTTTCTCTTTAAATATGTATATTTTTTAATTGTACGCTACTGGACGGTTAGCTGCCAACAGTGATGAATGGACGAGACACTCTGAAAATGGAGCAAGTCTGCTATACCATTATGTTCGCCTGACGTTAAAAGTAGCCCGTAAATCCCCCTACAGGATGAGAAATGTACGCAATTGATCACAGGCGTCGAACATGGCCGGCATAGGTTATATATATACAAGTGGACACTGCAACTTGAGTTTATTTCGCATCCTCGGAGACGTTGCTTCGTAACGAAAATGGAAAACGGCTGGAACAGCGAAGATGACTTGGAGTCGAAGGCAGAATTGAGGTCATTTTTGTCGACGAACTGGCTGCGCGAGAGGCGGGATGCAGCATCTCCCCGTCGAAGGCTGACGCCAGCAGCGTCGTCGTTGTGGGCGGCTGCGTCATGGTACGAACCCCGTCACCATCATCTACCACAGGAATCCGTTCACCTATGATACCGATGGCCTACCATCCTCCAGTATCAATGCCAGTGTCAACTTCGCCAGGTCGCCAGGGGACTCTGCCGCCGGATTCCAACGTCATGCCGCAGCCGTCTTCGCTGCCATACCCTCCTCCACTGATACCTACAGACCTGAAAAATTCGCGAGTTAAATGAGACTCTACAGTCGTATGTAAAAATATGCTGATGTCAGCTGCACATTGGTTGTCTGCTGTCACAGTGGAAGGCGATGATTGGGCCAGCGTTCTACGGGATGCGTCAAACGCCGTGTCGACCAATGGCTAAAGTTACATAAACACACGTGTTTTGAATTCTAGCTTGTCCCGAAATGAATCCGCGAATTATTCAGGTCTCTACTGATGCCACTTGTTACAATTACTCCGAGTCTCCCCGAATTGCTATATTTGGGCGGTGCTCAACCACTCGAATGTATGGATATGGACGAAGAGGAAAGGCAACTAGTGCTATCAGTGACAGAGTGGATAGTTGCTCTACCAACGTCGCCACACTCTCCTCTCTCCAGCTCGGAAACGAGTATCCAACAGAAACTGAGATGGGCTGGAGCCAATTGTAGACATGTTTAACCACAACATGTAGACAAAGTGATTGGTTTAAAAAGTGCGTGTGTTTAAAAAAAAAAAAGCGTGTGTGTGTTTTTTAAGAATAGTATGATTTTAGTTTAAGAAAATGTAAATTTTAAATCAAAATGTTTTAGGAATAAAACTTTTGCCTCTGTGTACAGTAAGTACTGCCACCATTTCTGATTTTTTTACCATTGCTAATTTTTTGTTTTTGCCATGTGTGTTAGATTACAAAATCGCGTTCGGTTAATTGTTTTGAATCTGTCTAGTTTTTTGTAATAGGCACATGCAAGATAATTTTTTTTATCGTGGGTGCTTTCAAATGGTTTTTATTTCCTCCTAATTGCAACAACAAACAATTTTAATTAATCTTAGAAACCACTTGGAGTGGCTGTTTTTTCATTACTTAACACAAACCCCAACTTATATTGATCATGAAAATACACAAATACATAAAGTATAATAATATCATTTTCATTAAACTGATAAAAAAATATTATTTCTATTCAAGACATAAACAAATTATAAATACTGTTGCTGGGGAGAAGAATAGTTTCTGTAAGAAGAATATATAAATATTTTTAAGAAAAAATACTTTAAAAAAAATTTTTACCTATGACTATAACAAAAAATCTTAGAAGATTACTGGAGCTTGCATATACAATTGCACACTTACACAAAAAAAATATATATAAAGAAAAAATACTTAAACAGAAAAAAAGAATTTACCTATGACTATATGAAAAAAAATATTTTTGCATGTCTATGTCTATATAAAAAAAAATATAAAAACTTTTATATAAAAAATTCTTGTTGTTGCTGGTTTATGTCTCTAATAGTCATAAGGGCTTCAANCCCCCCCCCCCCCACCGCCCTTCACACACGCTTATTACTTATTTTAAACCCTCTTCCCTAACACATACTCTGATAGCTCAGTTGGCTAGAGTGTCAATCATGCTAGAATACTAGGGTATTTTAGAATACTAGGGTTTTTTTTCCCCCCTAAATGTAATGTATTTTTTCAGAGACACTACAACTGTACAAATAAGGCCACTGAAAAGTGTGCCGACTTCTTATATAAAAGAGTGAGCCCCCACAAGAGCCCCAAGGGGCTGGTATGGTGTTTATCTATATATACTGAGTTGTTCACGACTGTAAAATGTTTATTTGTCTATCAATAAAGTTTTTGTAATTGTAATAAAATCATACTGGCAGCTATAAGGTCCGGAAGTTCGATCCCGCACCAATCCACAGGATTTTTTGAGCTCTGCAAAAAAATAATAGCGCTCCTGGTTGTCGCTCGATGACTTAAATTTTGTAAACAATATGGCGGATACACACCAGAGCCTCCTAGCAGGCGTTGAAGGAACTACTGCAAAGAATATGGCGGGCACACCAGCGCTTCTAGCAGGTGATGAAGGAACTACTGCAAACAATATGGCGGACACACTAGCACCCCTATCAGGTGGCGAGGGAACTATACAGATGGTGGGCGACAAGAGAGACAAGAGAGAAAGGAAAGAAACAAGAGAGAAAGAGATGGAATGAGAGACAATATGGAATGACAATGCATGAAGCAACCAGATGGAATGATAGAACAAGAAGTGCTAAATAAATGGCGGATGGATACAAGATGATTTACGGAAACAATATGGCCGCCGGAAACCAGAGAGTACGTTGAAGATGGCTCTTGCCCCCAAACATACAAAATTCATCTACTTAAGAAGTTACGTTACCGTGCCTACCGAACGAGGGCGTAGGCCCCCTCGTGAAACCAGTAATACGAGGTTGTTTAGGGCCACGCCCACAAAATAAGGTAATTTTTGAAGATAAATTTCAAAATTTACGTTGCAATCCCGGGTGGATGCTTCCACGAGACCTGTTACCTGAGCCTGCATGCAAGCAGTTATGGAGTGTTCTTTTAAATAAACTATCAAACTATACCTGTTGGCGCACAAGTAAAGACTAGTATTTTTTTTTATTTTACTTCTGCAACTGTGTTTCTGGAACAATCTTCACTCACGACTCAGCATTACGTGTTAATGTACAAAGCCTTATCGTTTTGTTCTTACAGCTGGAAATTTAGTGTTAAATACTGTAAATACGAATGTTACCATGCTTTTCACACAATGCTGTTTCAGAATCAGTAAATATTTTCGGGTATTTTTATTTACTATTTATTCGTATTTAATAGTTTTACTCTTTTTCTCAAAACCAAATAAACAAAATGACTCCACCACACACACACACACACACACACTCTCTCTCTCTCTCTCTCTCTCTCTCCCTCTCTCTCTCTCTCTCGCTCTCTCTCTCTCTCTGATTGGCTAAAATTTCAACTTTGTATGAAACATTCCATTGAAAATTGCCCACGACCAATCNCTCTCTCTCTCTCTGATTGGCTAAAATTTCAACTTTGTATGAAACATTCCATTGAAAATTGCCCACGACCAATCACGAAAACGTCCGTGAAAATGGCCAGCAGGTGGCCAGATCCTACCTAGAACCACCCGTACAAGCGACCATGCAGGCTTGCATAGTAACCGTCCAAGGAATCTTCCATCGAGGCAAACTCACTTTATGTAAAAAGACGGGAACCACTACAAAGTGGGTTCAGTCCCCTATATGTACGGCCACCTTTCGCGAAATGATTTCAGGACTACTTGCACACCAAAAGACTAGAGCTCAGATCCACTTTCGTAATTGGATGATTTTAACAGTCACGCGTTGTAGGTGTCTGCCCACGAATCACGGGCACTCAGCGTCGAGTTACCTAATTGTGATTGGCCCAGTCAGGTAAGGAACTGCCTCCCGACGAAGACACGTGGCCAATAACCGAAGGAAATCGGCACGTATGCCATAGGACATTGGAGTGTAGCCTTCGCGTAAAAGTTTCCGCGAAAAACACGCGGCCCTACTTACAGGTTCGTGAAGCGGTCAGACGCATGACGAAAACACAACATGGAGTCGGTGCGCATTCGCTTCACCGTGTTACAGCAGTTCGGACATGCCGCCAGGCGACACAGTAGAAAAATGCACGTGGAGCTCAAATAAAAGCTTACATTAAAAAAAAATACGCCCCGGAGGGGTGAGAGGCGACAATCGAAATAAATTAAATTGCAATAAAAACGTTGGCTATTCCAAACTAAGCGGTTGAGATGGAAAATCGTGAAGTGCCCGGGAGAAGCAAGAAGCACGGCCTCCCGCTGACCCGCGCCAGTACCAGAATGCCGATCATCGCGGCAGCCCGCTCGAGCCCAGGGCGGACTGGCGACAATTTATTTCCCAAAACTAAATCTTAACAAATGTAATAAGACATATCTCCAGAAACCACCAGGGACACATAAAAACAATAAAGAACATTTTCAAATAAAATTTCATAGTAAAATTAACACGAGAAATATACGCAGGTAGTGAGTGAACAACTAAAAAAAAAAAAACTTCCCGTCATTGAAATGTAACACTGTATTCCCTTGTCCCTCGTAACGAAAAGGTAGAAACGCAATAATTACTTGAATACAAAAATTAATAAATATATGAGTTAAAATGTACAGTAGTATTAAATTTGTAATCAGATGCTATAAGCTAATGGACGAGTTCACGTGTGCAAAGGGACGTAGGTAGTTTAATCCAAACGACAGAAAACGCAGGTTTAATATTATAACATCCTTTTTAGGCACTAATGTTAATGACACAAGTAAGAAAAGATTATAGAATGCACCAAACACAACCGCTCTTCACACACAAACACACACACACACACAGGTCGCAGATATGACGTGATGACGGCACAACGAGGGGTTACCAGCCTGCAGGAACTGCTGAACCCTCGTCACGGCGTTCATTTCCCCGGTGGTCTGGGGCTGAATCATGAATTGTGGTATACAGGATGATTATAAAATCATGGGACAAACATTGAGGGGTGGTAGAGCTCACTAAAACAAACAATTATTGTATAGGAATATATGGGTGGGAGTGACGCGTTGAGGCACAAA
>NQII01003953.1:96138-161338 GCA_002778355.1 Clitarchus hookeri
TGTGCCCGCAAGTGGAAAACCAACTGTAATCGAATATATTTCTTGTGATGTGAGATCTCGCAGAATATCGCGCGGTCTCTTAGAGCGCGAGACTGCCTGGTGCGAGGGTCGCACACCTCCCATGCGAAGCACGCGCGAAGACACGTCGCGTGTGATTTGCGGCGTATCCAGCCTCCTGACCTGCGCTCCGCGCCACAGGTTACAAATGGCACATGACTCGCCGCCCGACGTCTGAATGCTTACATGGCGGTAACTTCTTCCACGTACGTGTCGCTTCGCCAGACGCCTCCCACGCCTTCTCTTCCTTCTTCTTCTTCTTCTCTCTCCAAAATTCCCCCCCCCCTATCCCTTCCCAGGCACAAATTATTTTAAGGGGCCGCGGTAGTGTACTGGTTAGACAACTCGATTCCCGGCGTGGTCGCTCCCGGATCTTTGCATGTGGGAATCGTGCTGGACGATGCCGCTTTTCTCGGGGATTTACCGTTCGTCTTCCCCGCCCCCTCATTCCGGCGCTGCTCCGTACTCACCTCGTTTCACCCTCGTCGGCTCCCAAGACTTCGATGTTAAGAGCCACCCAAATCTCTCCACTCGCTCAATCACAAATTCTTTTCTTTCCCCGGCATAAATTTGAGCTCCTGAGTAACCCGAACGTAATCTCAGACGGAATCGATTTACATCCGAGCATCCGCACTCTTATAAATTGTTCGTAAATTGACATCGCCGTGGAGATGCAGTGGGCTGATAGGTACAGGGATGGATTAAGGCCCTTACGAAACATGGAGCCAAAATTGTTGCCAAACTGTGGGGGCGCCACACCAGCACGCGCTTTAACTATTTTATCCAGCAGCACATAAAAAAATAATTGTAATAAAATTGTTTTTATTCTGATAATGATAATAAATCTCGCCATTAGATTAGTGCTATTTAAGTTGATCATTCTGCCGTTTTTATCTCTCCGACGAAGCTGAGAAAGAGTTTCTTGGCCATTATATTTTACCCCAACTGTGATTATTTATCTTTGCGTCAATTTTTAACGTCTGACATATGCATCCTAAAGATTGTGTGTTTGGACAAATACAATGCAATTGTATTAAATTTAAAATAAAATAATAAAAGCTAATTGTAGTTTACTCTTATATCAGTACATTACCTGAATTTAAACTTCTCTCAAGAATTTAAAAATAATTAAATAGTGCACAATATATTTTCAAAATGGCTACTGCAAAATTATTGTGTGAGACATAGGTTTATATTTAAGGCGATTTGTAATGAGCAGTATGGAGAGGAGCGTGAAAATATATCTTCGCGCGTAGTAGAATTGTTTGATCTGTCCCTTGGTAAGCAGGTAGATACGAAAATAAGAGTATTTGAGGTAGTTAGATCGTTCACTCCCTGTGTGTAGGGTCGAGGACATGTTTCAAACGAAGGACACGTATGGCAAGTGCCATGCACAACAATGAGTCAGTGTTTGGTGTTTTTGAACATCTTCCTTGCTAGTAATACGATTTTCGAAAGCTCCTGCACCTCTCGCTTACGAATGAATGGTTAATGCTGGCAACACCAGACACACAGCACACTGTTCCACTGGTTGCAAGGCACAATCGGCCTCGACACATGTACAGTGAACACCGAAACATTACACGATCGCAACACTTGATTCCGTAAATAAATTCGGGACCGAGCAGGTTATCGTCTCGTCGACAGCGATTACCCATAACTAGGGGCAGTGATATTTCGCGAAAAGATTTCGAGACAAGATACAGTCCAAAGCACTGCAGGGTCGTCCAACTTCTTTGATTGGCTAAAAAACAGTTCTGGCCCGTGTTAACCGTTTGCGCACGAATCACGAAGGTTCAGTGTCGGAGTTACTCAGTCCTGAGTGGCTTGATCAAAGACGTACACGGCACCAGCAGCCAATGGAGGTATAACTACAGCTTTGGTGTGTATATAGTATTGAAGTCTACTGTGTGCTCCGATTTTTACGCGAAAAGTCACTGGCCCTACCCATAACATAAGAGCATTACACCATAACACCAGTCACTGAACTATTATGAGGATGTCTGTAGAAGCAAACCTCCAGAATACCAGATCCAAGCGACCTAATAGGGCAGCGTGTGAAGTTTGCTTCGCAAATATTGCGTGAGGCTGGTGCCATTGCCAATGTTTGGTATTAAAGGCGTTGCATGACTTTATTTAGGAATAATAATCTCGATTGCAATAATTTTTTCTAGAATGAACATTTATTCAGTTTCTTTTAATAGTATCATCCTTAGGTTTGGAGTCTAGAGCACATGGAACAAGTAACTTACAATCATTTTACCGGAAGTCATATATATAGTAATAGGAAGAGACCAAATAAATTCACTTAAATTTTTTTTCAGTATACTCTAAATGTTTATATATATGTATATATATATATATATATATATATATATATATATGTATATTATATATATATNAATATACCGTTAGTCGGGACTTCGTGTACGGGGGAGAAACTTCACTGTTAGAAAAAAAGTACATAAAATTACGGAAGATACAAGTTACAAATGATTCAGACAACTGCGTTAAATTGCGTTTTCTCCATTTTTCTTTAAATTTCACATAAATCTCCGTAAATTCATGGAATGTCTCCACAAACTTACAAGTTTTTTTTAATCTGCTTTTGTAAAAAATGAGAAACAAACGAAAGTTTTACATTAGTTATGATGGTGATTCAGTGTATAAAAAAGACTATAAAAAATAAAACATTTTGTCCGGAGGCGTGGTTTGAATTCGGAGACACACTTTCGACAGGTCAACAGATTATCCACTCATCTACTACGCTTTTACAAGAATTAATGTTGTAAGTACGGATTTATATAGAATGATACATTTACCTCTTAGTTTCTAGTCACGTTAGAGTGTTTGCAATTTTTTTTTTCGTAATTTATTTCACTGTGTATAACAGAGAAATAAAAATAAAAAGTTTTAATATTTCGTTCTGTAGAGGTATTTGAACACGAAAAACTAACAATCAGTAACTCGAACCACTCACCTACCACACCTTTACACGAAGTATTTCGTAAATATGGATTTTATAAGAAAGTGACGAACGTGCCTGCCTTAGTTTCAAGTCGTGTTAGAGCGCTTGCTATATCTGCGGTTTATAAAACGAGGTTACGAAAAAATGGTTTTGTATTCGTTATGTGCGTGTTTCACTGCGTATACGTAAGGTTTTGTCCTGTACCGGAGTTTGAACAAGAACTAACGATCTGGTACTGCATGAGTGGTACATCACTTACCTACTACTATTTTAGAAGATGTATTATTGTGAAGGGAGTATTTTATACGCTTCAGGTATTATCTGCATTGTTCGTGTCTCAAAATCGAAGCCGTATGAATACGAAGAGCTTCCGTACTTTATATTTACGAAGGTTATTTCCGTTATCGGTCATTACAGAGTGCCTTTCCGTAAATTAACTCTGCATCTCCGTAAAAGCTTCCGTAAATCTACAGAAATTTCTAACAGTGTAGTGGCATCGTATATAATTGTGTCCAGTAACGTAGAGGACAGTGAGGTCGAATTAGTAATCAAATCGAACGCTAATTTTGCAGGTAGGAATTATAACTGTGGGAAGATTATAGTAAGAATTTATAAGTGTACAACCCGACTGTTGGATGGCCTTCCCGTTAAGGCGGTAATTACGTAAAATTCTTTCCCACGGGAATCTAATCCCATTTAAAATCAAAGAGAGAAAGAGAGAGAAAATAGAAGGGAGAGAGAGATAGACCGATAGCCAACAAACTACGCGAGCATTTTATTAGTGGTATACTTAAACCAAGTTTTCCTTGTAATGTGTAACTAAATGTCTATATTAATTATCATTAGTAAGGCACGTTTCAGCGTAGATCACGCATATAATTTTGCAGGCGTTCTAAGGAAATGATGTCAAAATAGAACCATAACTAATTGCCTCTTAATTATTCATTATCCATAGGCGTTCTGTAGGAGCTTCGACGTGCATTTTGCATTTAATGGCTCCCCCACAATATATATATATTGTCAGGAGGAATGTTATGACCATAACTCGTGAAACTGCGCAATTAGCTCGTAAAAGTGCAGCTCAGGAATGCCGCCAAGCCGGCGAAGGTAACAGGAGATTGCTCTATTCTGCGACGGGAAAGATAAACTTGTAACTGAGACGTTGGTTTCCAACGGCACGCTGTTATTCTTAGTAAAATGCCACCTAACATTTGTTACGTGAATGCATAATTTCTTCATACCAATAAACAAAAATTATTTACATTATTTCGAGTGCTGTAATCTATTTCAATTTGGCATTTTTACGGCTACACTAATCAAAATAACATGCAACGTGAACACGTTTTCAGCAGATCATTTCCGCTATATATATATATATATATATATATATAATAGTATGTATAAAAATTCTCTTGAATTTCAACACGGTTCTCGTCATGCTTCATAAAATTTTAAAAACACCTCGAGGCAGAACTGGATTCCAGATGAAGTCCAAATTAACATCTTACACTCAATAAATACACCAACCACTATAATAAACTTTTTTTTCCTTCAGACTGTGGAGAAATTCTCCACGGCGGAATGTGCCAGCAATTAGAGGCAGATGGTTTTTTTTCTTCTCTGTAATCAAGTGAATAACATATCATGGGCAAGCAACTCATTACCACAGAGAAGACAAGTGCACAGATACGAAACGGATTGACGGTTCCTTCGATGTGGACTTACATAAATTCTGATTGGCTGCGCGAAACTCCGGAAACGGTCCTTCCGTCTGATTGACTACTGCATGAGGCGAAAATGTTCCCTATTGACTGGGCTGACAACTGGTGAGTAGCTCACCGGGCCGTCGATTGGCGAGCGGTTTGCCAACATTTCACTGGCCAGTGACGCCATATTGATGGCGTGTGTGGCTGAAGTTTGCGGTATAAGCGACTGTTTTACCTCTATAATTATTCAAGTGCAGTCCGTTAACGGTTGCTATACACTTTTCTGAAGCCCTGCTAAAGATCTGCTTCCAGAATATTCTTCATCTGCCTCGTGCAAACAAAGCTTAACAAAGTCTGGAAAATTATGTCAAAAAGGACAAAGCACCGCATTCGTGCATACTCAAGGTAATAATATTTCGCATAAGAACTACTTCTTAGTAGGCATTACCAACACACATATTTTCTCACTGTTTGCATTCATATTAATCGTAAACGAAATATTATAATTTATAGATAAAATATAAATAAAATTTCAACTTAATCACAAATAAGATACTTTTATGAACACAAGTATAAAACGCTTGTGATAAATTACATATTTTGAAAACAACGAAACGCGTCATACACGGGGTGATTTTTCAAAGGTTTGATTCGAAAAGTGTGAAGAAATCGCGAATAGACTATACTCTATGTCATTACTGTAAGCGGCATATTTTGACGTATCGAAGCAGCAAACGGCGCCTAACAAGCAGGCCAACCCTGGCTATTGTTAGTTTTAGTCATGGTTTCTTCATACATTTTAAACGAAACCTTTGAAAAATCACCCGATATTTAACATGCTTAGTTGTTTCTTTAATATGTCGTGAATCACAAGAATTTTATACGTCTGTTAACAAAAAACTATCTTATGTTTGGTTAAATTGAACATCTGCTAATATTTTATTTTTTAATTATAAACAAATATTTAATTTATAAATTAATATGATTTAAAACAGGGATAAAATATGTGTGTTGGATAGATAGTTTTTATCCAAAATATGATTACACTGAGTGCGCACAGATATGGTACGATGTTCCTTTTGTGTAATTTTCTAGTCACGGTTAGGCTTTGTTTGCATGAGGTGGAGGAATATCATTAACTTTAGCAAGGCTTCAGAAAAGTTGGCAGTAACCATGAATGGGCAATATTATAATACCTGCAAGTATTTTTATTTTATTTTTTAAGTCGACTGCGATGTGAAGTTTGCGATTTAGTTCAGCGAGGAATGTTTTACGCGGAAGTTGTAGGTAAACAGTGCGTAATTTTAAGTTACGTGTGTTAAATAATTTATTAATTTTTACGTTTAAATGAGTGGCAAGGCACGCGAATACTCATCCGTAAAAATATTCGGAAGTCCAAAGGCTTGGACGTCATTATGCACACTATATCTGAATATTTCCGAGATTGGGGTAATATAAATGTTCGGTTCATAGATTTTGACTACCTATTTTCTGTTTTTAGGCTTCCAAACCTTATTATCTAAGCCATATTCTTGGTTCGCCTTCAGCTCACCCGTTACTTTACATTGGGTGATGGGAATGTCATCAAAAAGCTGTCGTTTTGTACTGAATTTTATTTCAGTGAATATTAAAATGTCTGCTTCTGCTAAATGAGGCGAACATCGGAGGGGGGATCATGGTAACCGTAAACTGTCATTTAACCAACATCTACCAGAAAATGTGTAGCCATGCGAGTAAGGACATTGTGTTCAGTTTGGAATACTCAAAATAAAATACTGAATCAACGATCTTGCCTGAAGGCACAAATTAATTAATGGTGAACCTGCCCTCAAAAATTGAAATTTTCTATGAACTTTTTCTTTATTTTAGATATTTTTTGTGGTAGATTCGTTGGTCTAGATTTGCCATTTTCATGTTTGATTTGGCTATGAGTTATTTCACTAACTACTAAATTGTTGTCCAAAAATTAGAATATTTTGAAACATATTTTATGACGGTAGTAGTATCTTTTAAAAACTTATAAATATAGCTGAAATAATATTAATTTTCAGTTGAAGAGGAAAATTTGGCTGAACAAACAATTCTTTCAATTGGTTAGGTTTTATACGAATCAGAATTTATTTTCAGGCAACCTTTGTGCTTGAGGTCGCTAAATCTTTAACTTCGGTCGAGAATATCGGTTCGAATCCAAGGTAATTCATGATTTTTTTTAGTCAACGTGTGCTAGTTTACAATGTGAAACCTCAGCTCCTGATCTGTTAGCCTTCCGGCATAAAAACAGAGTGTTTCATAATTCTTGGCATGTGAGAATCGTGCCAGACGATGCCGCTGGTCGGTGGGTTTTATCGGGGATCTCTCGTTTCCCCACTCATGCATCCCGACCCTGCCTCATACTCACCTCGCTTCACCCTCGCCGGCTCTCAAGACCCCGATGTGAAGAGCCACCCTAACATCCCCACTCCACTCTCGTTAATAATCCCACTCAAATAAAAATGTACGTCATTTCAGAATGAAATTTAAGAAAATCATAGCCTTCAATATTTGGCAAGAAACTAAACCACTATTCATTACCGTTAACTACATATACCTAAACGATTATTTATAGAGGCTGTTCACGATAAAGTGAACACATTTGAGGCCCTGGTTACTTTTTCCTATCAGCCATTTGTTATCCTTCCACTATGTTTTAAATAAATATTGCCATGTAAGTAATAAATACAAAGTATATATTTCACCGGACTCGAAATTTAACACATAAGGCTACAATAAAATATATTTATTGGCTATTATTCCAAATGGGAGGGCTTCAAAAAGTACTCACTTTACCGTGAATAGCCTATACTGAATATGGTTGCTACAATTTGACGAAAATGCAAGCACGAAGCCTCCATGACACACAGGGTCTTGTGTCTCATACTATACATTTGTCAAATGCATTTTTCTCGGGTGAGAAATAAAAGATTGTAGCTTACTTAAAGAGTTCACGTATTATAACATACAAATTATTATGAAAAATTCAACAAAGTTTGCAAAGTTAACCATAACTGACAGTTAATACAGAAAATCTGCATGGTACCAATAATTTGTCTTTGGATAAAAAATTCCAAGACACAAAAAGATTCCCGTACTCCACTAACATTTCTTTTGCCTCCAGAATCATCAGTCGGGCACCTATGTTGCAACAAATTTAATATGGTCGTTTGTGTAAAATTTTATTTGATTCTCAAGCATATACAGTATCCAAAATTAATCATTGGTGTAATTTTGTCCATGAAATACTTTTAAAAGTTCTAAGAAATTTAAAAGTAAGGAACAGTAGGTAATATTTATGGTTCGATAGTGATTAGGTGGAAGCAGTTGAAATTAATAATTATGCGCATTCCCCACATGTGAATTAATAAATATATTATTTTGCAAATGCATAAATTTCTAATGTTCTGGGTAACTGAATACGTATGTGTAAATATATATATATATATATATATATATATATATATATATATATATATATATATGCTGTTCGGAAATTAAACGCCCAAACTGCGGGAGGTGATTCATTTTGAAAAATAAAGTAAAAAATTTGAAGTACACCACCATATACCTAAACAGAATATTGAAGGAGACATTAACCTGTGAAAATCGTGTTTTTAAAAAGTTTTTCGCTGAATGATCTGTACTTTCTGTCAGCGGTAGGGATTGCGGCGCTGTACCCACAGTACGTCCCACATGGTTGAATGGGACACGCCCATTTGGCGCGCTATGGAGCGTATACTAGTGGAGGGCGTGTCATTGATGTGCTGACGTATCACTTCCTCAAAAAAAAACAGTGGGCACAGACAGAGGACGGCCAGCATTACGCAGGTGTCTCTACAACGTGGGAAGCATAAGTCACCTTTTTGCTGCGACCATCGTATGCGTTGTACAAGGCATTCGGCAAAAATACGTTTTCAAAACCCAATTTTCATAGGCTCATATCTCTTTTAATATTCCGTTTAGGTATATATTAACTTTGCATAAGGGATCACGTCCCGCAGTTTGGAGGTTTAGTTTACTAACATTCTGCATATATCTATACATATATGACTCGAGGCACCCTTTTCATATCAACATTGGTTTTCTCGATGTTCATTGCAACGTAATATGACGTCGAGAGCACTCGAAGGTGTAAATAACTCACAAGAAGAAGGTGAATATTACATTATGGTACATACTAAAGAAATTTTGACTGAGACACTTGTCAGTTTGGTATTATATCTGTTGACAGACTGCCAGTAGTGCAGTAATCAAAATATGGTTGAAAGTGAGCACGCACACACACACACACACACAAGCGCACATTATAGTCCATTCGTGGTTACTTCTTTGCTAAAGTTCTACTTCCAGGATATTCCTCCGCGTTATGCAAACAAAACAAAACTAAGTATAGGAAATTACACCAAAGGGACAACGCAATATATGTACGCACTCAGTTTCCTTATATTTTGCATTGAAAATATCTATTGCCAGTATTACCAACACACTTATTTTCTCCCTGTTTTTATTCACGTTAATTACAAATAAAATATTATAACCTATAAATAAAATATATGTAAAGTTCGATTTAATTAAAAATGAGGCACTTTTATGTTAACTGAAGTATGAAACGATTGTGACACGAGGCATATTTAGGAAGCAATCAAACACGTCATTCATGGGGTGAATTTTCAAGAGTCCGATTCAAAAAGTGTCATGAAAAAACCGCGAATAGACCATAGACACAGTGTCCTATGTGTGAGATATACATGGGACATTGCACATCAAGTTGATCTGATGATTCATACTGTACACAACAGAAAAAAAATTTTAATAAGCGAAGTATACGTGTGACAGATGACATTCGTCATTGCGACTTCACTCCGTGGTCTCATCACAAACCGCTTCTGCCATTAACAAGCTCAATCACATTTTTATTGGTCGCCAATATACATGTTGTATCTAAACTGTGGTGACAATCTTCGGGGGGTGATTCCTGGGACCTAAACAAGCAAAAAATGGTCGTCCTACAAAGTGTTGTTATTGAGTTACCGGCGTTTCAAATTGTGGTAACTTGTATCACGACCGCCACCTACTGTCTTGTTACGTTTGGTTTGGAGACGAATGCACCACCACCTCACGAATGCATTACGGCACAAGAGTTCACGTGGTTTTTAAAATTGTACGTCAGGGGAGAAATTTGTTTCCCGTAGACATACGGCCAATGCACGGCACGGCCTGTGTCTAAATAACAACGCGTTGTAGAACATATGTTCATAGGAACATATTTGCTTATTTCGATCCCAGGAAACACCTCCCGACGTTTTTTACAATAGTTTAGACAAATCCTGTTTCTTTTAGTCATATTCAAAGAAGAATAAAATTTGGCGTGATTGTAACACATTTGTGTTTCACTCTTTCATATCATCGCCTGGCTGACATAAAGTTCAAGTTAGCTGGTTCGTTTTTTTTTCGTTCCACGCTCGTGTAAAAAAAAACAGCGGTTTGCTGCTAACGTGATTTTTAATGTTTGTAATCTGTGACATGATGTATTCATTAACGTAATAAATAACATTTTTATACATTTTTTTTTAGTGAAGCGGGCTTGTTTTTTTACCGCTTTCTCCTGTATTTCCACGTAGTTTCTTGTCCCAGAAATTCTTTAAATGTCACGCCTACCTGGAAAAAAGTGGTGCTTCATGCAATTGAAGTTAGTATAAATTTTACACCTCGAATAAACTTGAAGAAACTTCGAATGAGTGTGTGTTATTATATTTGCGATGTCTTGCAATTCTGAAAGCTTAAATAAATATGTGTGTGTGTGCGTGTGTGCTGTTTAGTAATTTGGTGATTCAGAACTTACGATCGTAGAGATAATGCCATGGCACGTATGTTACTCGATTTGAAGCAATAAAGGTATTAAAATGTTTTATACTGCACGTGAATCATGAGTTAGGATATGTTAAAGTAGTATTATAACGTCTGTCCAAACTGTTTAATTTGTATGAGCTGATAAGTACTAATTTACACTACTTGCTTCTGCATTAAATGTGTGAATGTAGTTTCATGAAATACATTGTCATTGGCTAGGTATTGTGTTTTTAGTATTTTTTGTTAAGTTAGGTTCATATCAGTGAAAGCATTTCAATTTTATAATGAAAAAGTGATTATTTTCGTAAGCGAAGTGATAGGCCTTAATAAATGTTAATGTTACGTGCTTTAAAAACTGCGTAGCTGCACGAATTTTCACGAAACTTGCATCGAGTGACAAATATAACTGTGGAAGTATGCTGTAAAAATGTGGATCAATTTTGTTTAGCCATTGAGTTTTATGGCAGTTATTTTCGTTACTCTAAATGTAATATCAACGGCCGCCATTTGCTTTTGCGTAGTTTTGTATTAGAATATTGATTTGTGACGTATTTAGGCAATATAATTCTCCTCGTAAATGTTACGCAATTATTAGGTCATTTAATGATATGGCACGTGGTATTCGGTATGAAGGAGTATATTCACCGTATTCTCTGAAAGCGTGCCTTTCTTTAAAGGGCGAGCGTATCAGCTATTCGCAGTTTTGAAAGGTCGACGGAAGACGTTGATGACTCCGACCACAAGGTACCGCTACCCGGGTTGTCGGAGCCGGCGAACGAGATCGCCGTCTCCCGTGCTCCGGCCCGGCAACGGCCTTCGCCTGCCAAATCGTGATGGCGCGGTTGGAAGCACTCCAGCATCTCCGTGGCCGGCGCCAACTCACTCCTTCGTTTGCGTTTCGCGTCGCGCGCCTTACGTGCGGAAACGCTAAAGACGGTGGAGGGCCCCCGAGTTTATAGTGGACCTCGAACTTAACCGATTCGCCACTCGGCTTGCCTTCGGTTTTGGGGCTCTAAACCATTACCGGCTATGCATCGTCTTCCCAAGATCAGGACGTTGAAGACACATCACGAGTCAAAGCGAAGTGGAATTAAGTTTGAAAGCTCAGCTGGCAAGAAAACTGGCCTGTGTCGGACTACGATGTCGGTTTGCTAAACAACCTGTATGCGCTCCCCAACTCATGTTTAACATGTGGGAAAGATTTATTTTAATTTTATTGGTTCTATTAACCTCTTCACTCACTGGTTAATGATTTAAACTGTCCCTATCAGGGAAACAACTTTCAATAAAGAAATTCCCTTTCGTGTGCCAAAGACCATTCGTGGTTCAGATTATACTTTGCAACGAACAGCTACAAACAATAAAACTTGCCCATAAAATACATTGTTTGTTGGTTCATGTGTTTAACAGCGCGCTACACTGATTCAAGTACAGTTCTTCTAAAAAATAATAATAATAATTCCACTTTGCAGCGCTTAAAATTGCTTAGTTATATATAACTGAAATTTTTGCCTTTGTCTTTTCATATGTGTTTGAAGTGTTATTGGGAACTTTCACAATTAATATTTAATGGGGTTGAAAATTCGCATTACTTACTTACCTGAATTTTTTGCAAATGTATAAATGTATAGTGTTCTGGGTAACTGAATATATATATATATATATATATATATATACATGTATATATACATGCTGTTAAGAAATTAAACCCCCAAACTGTAGGAGGTGATACCTTGTAAAAAATAAAGTGGAAAATTTATAGGACACCATATAACTAAACAGAATATAAGAAGAAAATTTGAACCTGTGAAAATTTTCAAAACGTATTTTCGCGGAATGCTTTGTACTTTCTGCCAGCGGTAGGGATGGCGACGATTTCCCCAATGTACGTCCCACACAGTTGAATGAAAACTAACCGGAGTACGTCTTACACACAAAACTAACTTACAATTACATTTTCCCATGGATAAAGGATTTTTCTCGCGCTGCTTAACTTGCAAAGGGTTGCCGCTTTTGATTGGCCTCACTACGCAGTAGCTAGCCGCAGCGAGCATTGAGAAAATATGTGGCGTCTAGACAATTTTTTTTATTGTAATTGGTCACCATATTTTTTTTAAGGAAAATGCCATTACCTGATTTTTCCATTACGTATTTTAAAAAAATGCCTTTTTTAATGGTAGTTGGAGTTTTCTGTAGCAGGAATCCAACACGAATCAAAATTGTACTGCTTGAGGTCATATCCATTCTATCGCTTAATTTACATATTTAGCGTTGTGCAAAGTTGTTTACGCGAAAGTGGTACGCATATTTTCGTGTTTCTGTTACAGGGTAATTTTTTTCCGTAGCGCGGGGTTACTTAAGTTCTTAGAAGTGTAGCAGTATCAGCCTTTAAAGCTCATTTGTTTATGTTTTTTTATTTTGAGCTGGATATTAATCTTTTTTTCACAGTAATTTAAAACCACTTACCTAAGAAATAGCTAGCATTTTGTCTTAGGAGATCACCTCAAAATTATTATTTATTTACTTTATTTTCTTTACAGTATCAGATATTACGACAGTTCTGTTATTTTCGTTTATTTCTTCTTTGACTGGTCTCATATATCTTTGGAAGTGATAATGTTATTGCAGTTTTCTCTATTTACATTACCTGGTGCTATTGCTACAGTTTTGCCACGTAGAAATAGCTTAATTATAGACTGATTAAAATGTGTTACGTCTCAGGAAGTGACTCTTATCTGTGATTTTCCCATTTTGATAGCGTCATCGGGTGAACCCCGAAAGGACTTTCTCTTCAGACGCCATGTAGAGTGGTTCATCATAATTTCTGCCCCCGCAATTTGCGTCGTAATTTCGCTGATAACCGCCCGTCATAAGCAAGGGAGGTGTTAGAGAGGCGCCTCAGTGGTAAAAATGCCGGGGGGGGGGGCGATTAAGAAGAGGCCCTAAAACGAATTGCATTGATTTCGAGTGCTTCAGAACCGAGCGAGCTGCCTTCTCCACTGCAAGAACAGCTTAAGTACGCATTTCACTCATAGACATGAACTAGCATCGACGGCGAACTGTTTTACATGTGCACCACATTGATTTTGTGGAACGATCCTTTTTTTAATTTCAGTTTGAATATTTACGTAATTTTTGGACTAAGTTTCAGAATTTTAATGAAGGGCGTAGCTTATTTAACGAATGCTAACCAGAAGCCAGTTGATGAAACTCTTCATTTTCTACAGCCGAGTGTTATGAACTTTTCCAACAAGATTAATTGCTTTGATGAGATTTTGAGCCAGTCAAAAAAAATTTACGCTGACGTTAATTAATATTTTATTTGGTATGTTTTAGTGAGGGGATTTATTAGATTCTGATATTTCACAGATAATATTTTCTTCTGACGACAGCAATCTTTCATTTTATATTTTGCACTGAAATTCCTAAACCAATACACTATTATTTTATCAGCAATTACAATTTTCACACAGTTTCTTACGATTAATAAAAATTGATTTTAAACACAAATGAGAGTGAAATGTTTTGTGCATATTAAAAAGTAGATGGAATTTTTTTGTTTGCAAGTGTATCCTTTTGTGAGTGTCTTCATACGAATTATATTAAAATTTATGTATTTGTCTTTTTATATATGTTTGAAGTGTTACATGTTATGTTTGATATGATAGTATTGTGAACTTTCACAATTGATGATATTTAATGGGGTTGAAAATTCACATTCATCGCTTACCTGAATTTGAAACAGTTTTGTAATACGTTTATTACATTTTTACATAGTTAATGATTTTTCTCACGCTGCTTAACTTACGAAGAGTTGCCGCTTTTGATAGGCGTCACAACACAATAGCTAGTCGCAGCAAGCAAAGAGAAAATACGTGGCGTCTAGACAATTTTGCTTTGTATCACACACACGCCCGACAAACCTACATGCATTATATTCTACTGTATCTCTTTTTCACACATCGTTATTTTTAATATTTTGTTTGCACGCGTAAAACCAATTTCACAAAGAGGTAACTTTGGCCCAAATTTTAGGTAAGCCTTTTTACTGTTTTGACTTTTAAAAACAAATGTGACTTATTTTGTTTTGCAGTTTATTTATCAGATCGCAGCAAGAGACCAAGAATGTTCGTATTTAATAACTACGCAAGTAAATAACACTTTTTAATATTTGGGCCAAAATTACCCCCCGAGGGCCAAAGTAACTCCACGTTACGGTAATTATGATGTACGAAAGTATAAGTTAAAGTGGCGTGATAATCTTAACACCCGCAGACAGTATTATTTTCGTGTCGTACCGGGGAAGAGGGCTTCGTGTGGCCAAAGCGTCGCTCATTCCCAACACCCAAACTCAACAGGAAATACGGAAACGTTCCATGTTAATAAATATGGAGATCAGTTCTGGTTTTCTTATTTACAGATGGGGCCGCGGTGTTGATGTAGTGAGACTACTTCCTTCCCGCANATCTGGTAATAAATATGGAGATCAGTTACAGATGGGGCCGCGGTGTTGATGTAGTGAGACTACTTCCTTCCCGCAAAAGCGACCCGTGTACGATGCCCGGCGGAGTCACCCGGATCTTTGCACGTGGGAGACGTGGTGGAGGTTGCCACTGGCCGGCGGGTTTTCTCGGGGCACTCCCGATTCCCATGCTGTTGCATTCTGCCACTACTACATTTTCAACTCATTTCACACTCACTTGCGCCCAAGACTTCGTTTTTAAGGGGCCTCCCTAGCAACAATTTTAAACGCTTTCAAGGTCACGTCCGCCCAAAGGAGCCACTGCGACGGCGATGGAAGACAGCATAGACACGCTTCGCTTGTGTACTGTTTCCGCGCAGAACTTTAAGAGGCGACTGTAAGAATTTCATACAGCAATCCGTTCAGAAATTATACAGCAGTGTCGCTATAGTTAAAAAAAAAACTGTTTTACAGAAGAATAAATATCGTAAAGAGAGGGCTTTACATATATCCAAAAATAACCTTGGTTTCTTTTTAAAACAACCTTAAGCGTCGACCAAAGTCTCTCACCTTAATGACGCACCTCGTTTCCGCACTTTAACACCGACGGGGAAGACGACGCCTGGACGTCCTGTGGATGACGGCAGGGTTTGTGGGGCTGCGGGCGAGGACTTCTTCGACCTCTGGAACAGCTGTTGAGAACATGACAACCCCACTCGGCACGCCCACACAGGCCTTGTGTCGTCGTCGAGGCCAGCGATAAGGCGACACGCAGCCCCCCCCCCCCCCCCCCCCCCCCCCCCCCCCCCCCCCNGACGCGCAACGCTATCCTCCATAGACTCGCCACGCTGAAACAAGGACAACAGTACACCGGTGTATTTACCGTCAGTTGCGGTTACTTGGAACACCTTAAATAGAATTTCGTTTTTCACGTGAAACAGTTGTGAGCAAAATAAAATATCATGCACGATACATTACTACTAGTAAGGTTACTTATATTACAGGTTGGGAAGATCAATATTAAAAGTAAACAAATGGAAAATTTTCTCTACTAGGTAAGCGCTAGTGTCGGCTAGGTGCCAGATTTTCTCTACGTTAGAAACAGGATAATTTAAATAATCTTGAATGAAAAATAAAATGAATTCGTAACTAACTAAAATATTTCTTTTTTTATTGACGTAGCTTAAAATTTTAATTAAAAGCTACCTTATGAAACACTGAGCACCTAACGGCGGAAATTTTCCCTATGCCAAACTCCCCAATAAGAAATCTCGTTTTGTTCCTAACTTGAATAGAATAATACTTACTGCTAGCGACAAACTTTATGAAACTGCATAATTCTACTTCAAAGCTGCCACATGTTCAAAGAAAATTCCTTTAAACTGTTCCAAGTAACCCCCACTATTGCAAGTAACCGCCACCACTGCAAGTAACACCAGCTGATCACGTCTCTACGTTTCTTCAGTTGTAACAAATGCATCAGCAATGAAACTTCCTGTATGTTGTAATTAACTTCATAATTAGTATAGTATATCGTTTCCCTCGTGAGAAAAACCTAGCAATTCCATTTTTAAAAAGGATTTTATGTAGTTATAATTTACAAAATAATAATAACTGATCGACTACGAAAAGTTCGTATCTCCAGAAATATTCAAAATTAATCTTTAAACAAGAAAACAGAAACATTGTAATTAAACTATGAGATTTGAAACAGCAAAATATTGGTACACCAGATACTTATTTTTAACAGAAATTAATTTTAAATTTTGCGTTAAATAACGTAATTGTCTAAATTATTAATAACGATTTTGTTTCATAACTCACAAAATTTGCCTTCGAAATCAAAGTTATTGGGGTTTTCGTCTCTCCTGTAAAATAACAGTTTTTGGGGTTATGAGGTTTCCTCACGAGTGTAACGATATCGCCTCTTAATTGATTACTTCAGAAGTAAACTTCGAAAAATCTCACCATAACTACATATATATGAACATATTCTTGTCTAAATTATTTACAAAATTAAATTCATGTGTTCATGGATATAGGAATCGATTTCTCTTTATCTTATATTATTTACGATAATACTTAGAAGTCACACTTTCGCAACCCCGCGTGATTTAAGTCATAAAAGTCATTTCGTCCTTGGCAATGTTATTTGTACAAGGGGCGGAAGTTTACTACGTGAGCAGCAAAAATTTTGACAGTGTTTTCAAACGTGTTGAGTTATGGAACCAAAATTGAAGCAAGAAACGTGACATATTTTTCTTTCTTGCGTCGGATAGAGGAGGGGGGGGGAGTTATTTCAATGTACGCAGAAAAAATTGTAAATGAGAAGTAATTTGGCTTCATTGTCTTCCAGCAATCTGGTCGAGGCGATGGTAAGGAGACGGTGCGCAAGGAAGCATTATCTTCATTTTGCTAGTGTCGCTGAAACAATAGATTCTAAGGTAAGTTATTGTAAACCGGAGAGAAAACTGAGAACTAATTTACATGCTGCGCAAGTTGTTACGCAAGCAGCTATTTCTAAAACAGATTTTCTTAGTACTTACATTTGACGTAATTTCTTTTAGAGAACAGAACGACGCGAGCTTGTGCAAGGGAATCCAAGTTAAGGCGCCCGTCTACCTGGCGCTTGAACTGCGTTGCAGAGTGTTCCAAAAAAACGTTTTTCAACGAAACTATTAAGCGTGCGTCCAACGTGCTGATCTACGAAAATAACACACACTTCAGACGAGAGCTGTTAAGTACTTTCAAAATATCACGTACGTTAGAAACATCAATTCAGAGTACTCCAAAACCACTAAAAAAACGGCCTTTCCAAGGCACTGTAGCTCAAAATGCACGCATCAGATACATCAAAACTACTATAGGGGCCTGCACTGAACCTTCCTAAAGACTTCCCACTAATAAAATAATATGGTCACCACTGAAAGTCCCATAGGTACACGCAGCACGACGAGAACACTGCACGCCAGTTCAGAGCCTTGCGCTTAGCGGCGATGGCGTACTTGATGCGTGTGGCAGTGTCGCCCTTATCGCTCCCGCGCTTCTCGGCATAAACGTGGGAAAAAGTTCCAGGTAGACGGGGGCCTTTACACGGCGCGAAACATGACCTGCTGAGCTTGAAAGTACGTACATAGTTTTACGCTTGATATCCGCACTACTTCGTGCGTCGTCTTTTTGTCTTTTCTTCCGCTTGGCGTGCCATTCTCCCGTTCATAAACAGGCGGGTCCGTAGTTTCGACCGCGCCCAGAGGAGGTCAGTAGGCGACGCTTCGCCTCAGGCCATTGGCGAAACTAGTTATGAGTCGAGGGAAGCTGGACGTTCTGCCTTCCTGGGTCTGAAATGCACGACGTGGCAGCAGTTCAACAGCAGCCGTCTCAAAAGAAAATATTAATAGTTTGGTAAGGTGCGTTCACAGCAAGAGCGCAGTGTTTCGTATTTCTCTCTCACACTACGTTTTTTCCACAAAATTTCTTGATAATTGATTCCTTTATTCTTGTTATAAAAAATCAGTTTTGTTTACAACACTGAAGGTGTCAGCCCGATTTTTTTTTTTTTAAAGGTTCCTCCACGAAACCAAGAATATTTTTGAATATAAGAATAATCTGAGGATATGCTTTATCATGTAACTACATTACAAAAACATTTTATGAAAATCGTGTTGCATCATCTTACTGTGCCCATAATAGCTCGTTATATCACTACGCGTCTTCAAAAAATGCATTGCGAAAAGAGATTATATAAATACTTCCCATTATCCTTTGTTCACTATATTAATTTTTAAGTATTTCATTCTATTGCGAATACTAAACTAGCTTCTTTCCGTCAGATGTCCAAATTAATAATATCAACTATGTTATGTCCTTACGATTACAAACATAGCTGTATGATTTCGTACTCAACTTTCACGTCATTTCGGGAAATCAAACTTGATTTATCATAGTTCAATTAAATTAACTGTTTTCGTTGATACTGTTTCAGGAATCTGCTTGCATGCCTTGAGCGTAATCTACACGAATGGGAAGATGTGGTTGAATAATATTAGCACGGTATTAAGGCCGCAGTGGTCACGTGGATCGAACACCGACTGGCCCAAGTTCAATTGCCAGTGGGGTCACACCGGGTTTTTTCACAAGTAAGAAACGTGGCGGACGTTGCCTTTGGCCTGTGAGGTATCATTGATGACACTACCGTTTCCCCCACCGCTGTGTTTGTTTTTGCCGCTTCAGCCTGAGTTCTCATCCCATGCCACTCTTCACGAAAAACGGGTATAACTAGTTCGCAGTTGAGTACTTTTGAAATCAACCTTCAGAAAAAGTAACTACTCCTAAGTCATATATTTCAACGGACACGCTGACTGGCATGCACGCCGCTAAGTTGGTAGCAATGAAGGAAAAATATTTCCATGTGCTAACGTCGTATCAAAAAAATAACGTTTAAAAATGTGGACACAAATAATTTTATTATTTAATTTTTAATAGTTTTATACTCAAAATATGAGTAAGAACAGTAACAAATTTACGTATTTAACAATAACATATTTTCAATTGATCGATGCACGAATAGGGTGGTAGGGTTCATGACAGAGTTCATTTGCATATGGCGGAAGGATATAAAATTGCATAAAAGTAAATGCTGAACAGGGCTTTCAGCCTGTACCTAAGTGTCTCTTCCCGAAAGCTAGCCACTAGGTGGAGTTGCTCCTACCCTGAGACCCCTGAGACCCCTACTAGACATTTTTTTTAAAGAGATATAAATATTTCCAAAGTTTCTGTTCTCTCACCTGTACTTAAAATTTTTCACCTGCCTTCCTTCCTTCCTTGTTTTTTTTTTTTCAGCCGAGTCATTGCAGGGCAGTGTTTTAAATTCTCAACCCGGTTGCTTTCCGGGAATTTATCGGACTTTCGATCGTTCCCCGTCGGCTTTGGCACCGCGCCCGTGAGGGTGAAGGAAAAATAAACAGACGCCTAACAGTTGTTCGGGGACGCAGACGAGACGGCGTGTGTCGCAGGGGGATGTACGGACTGCGGGCGTCTGACCTCGTTTGCTCGGGGTCTCCCGGTTCCTGGCAGCGGCCCTCCGTCTAACAGTTCCCCCGCCGGAGTGACTGGACGGCGTCCAGCGGCCAGCGGCCGTTCTCACGCTGCGCGCTGCCCGCCGGAGACTTCGACGCTGGGACAGGCGACGAACCATTCCGCCCAGCGCCCACGCCCCCCTCATCCTCCACCAGAGCATAATTCATTCAGCGCCACCTCCGCCATTAGTATGGGCTCCAACCCGCCAGCAGAGAAGATAGAAAAAGAACGTATCGCCAGCGGATCAGTTCAGTTACCCTTCTCTCCCTGCGTTCTTTTTATTTTTATTTTTTCAACGGCTTTCTATTTTACAGCATGCCGGAAAGAAACTGTGACTGTACTGTAACCAACTTATAGTTCTACCACGTGTTTAGTATTGTTTTGACACAATGTTTTGTTTTAGTTGAAGCTGCAAGAATTATATTTGGCAATTTGTTTGCAATCCGACAGTTGGTTAACTTAAGGTAAAGGTTTAAACTATAAATTTGAAAACGGTGAACCGTATAACAAACTTTAAAGAAATATTGTTTACGACGTTCTGATAATACGAACAATTATTTAAAACTGTATCCTAACGATCTTTTTTTTTTTTTCAATTTCGAAATTTTACTAAAAAAAAAAAAATACATTAAAAATTGTTATAGCTGGTTGAATTAATTTTTTAAACGTCGATTTCCTCCATTTTCGTGTTCTTTTTTGATTATTATTTTACATCACAACAAAAAAAGATGTATTATACCAAAAAAGTTTAGAAAATAACTGCAGAATCTTAATCCCTTAAACACAGTCCAACGGACCTTTACTTAGCTCACTGCCGCGAGGACGCTTCCCCCACAATCAAGCCAACACTTTTCATATTAAGTTGCTATTTCTCAGGCAAATTCGTTTCGCCTTAGCATAACAGCATTATTTATTTTTCCCGCAAAAAAACTAAAAACGTGGTATTGGCGACGAAAACATTTCATCACTGTTTAAAACCGTCCTAAATACCTAAACATGCACTATGAAAAAGTTAATTCTAGCATTTATGTCGTATTTAATGCTCACATATTTTGTGTGAACTGGTATTACAGCGGCAAAGTCACAGTACTCACACAGACTTTTGGGCGTGAGGTCGAAACACTGTCGAGCACATCTTTTTATATATATATATATAAAATATTACGTGCGAGTAATAACTTGGTACTTAAAGAAAAAAATATATTTTGCAAACGGTTAACAATTTTAGTCAAAATTAACAATAACACTTTCGTACTGTCGTCACTTCATATCATTTTCAAGAACATGAATAAAACTACACCAGTGAGCAATGAAATGATGTGAAAGCCAACAGCAGGTAATATAGCAATATCAAGATATGTTAGCTAGTTTTTTTTATCGGCCTACGCAAGTTTCTGATTGGTAGATGTTCTACTAATGTAGTTCATAATTACTACGAATTACTTACGCTGCGTACCCATTGAGAAGGGTCAAATGCTAGTACGCGAACATCTGTCGTGTAATAAGAATCTTCCATAGCGGCTCATATGGAGGCTAGTATACCGGCTCGTGATCCAGGCCTTGTAGAAGCTTGTACAAGACCATGTACGGCAGAAAGTATTGTGTGATGTCAGCTTAAGGGGGATATGCCCCCACCATTTTGGATTTTTCGGAATATTCGTTGTAACTTGCAACACAGATATTATATTTTATTTTGGTCTTTGACAAGGCATAAGACATTGCTTTGCACACGTTTTGAAACATGTATTGCTAGAATACTGTTTCCAGTATAATTTCTGTGAAGGCAAGCAAAAAAAATTAATTTTTTCGTGCCGGCAGTCACTAGTCAAAATTTAAAAGACATTGAAGACTTGTAATAGTTTCATAAAGCTTTAGAAACTAATATTAATGTCATGTCACGCGAATGGAACGTATGGCAAAAATAATGAGAATCCAAGATGGCGGGGGCCTGATCCCCATCAGGGGAAAGGTGTCCCAGCGCGCGCGCAGCTTCACCGCGGACTGGGTATGCGCGACGCACACTCAGTCTGCCGCCTCGGCGGCAGGGCGACGCGCGCTGAGACGGCGGGAGGGCGGTGCGCTAACACATTCTTGGCGCCACTGCTGCCAACTTGCANCTTGCACGTGTCCGCCCGCGGCCCCGCGCAAGAAGACGCAGCCCGCGCCTAACTGTGTTGGGACAACGGGACCACGGCGGGCGATGGATTAGCCCGACGGCAGCGACCCCGTACCCGCGTGCGACGTCACGCCTTGACCCCCGGGTCCGCGCGCGAAGACGGCCCACGTCGGTGCGGCGTGTCTCGTCCGGAGGAAGTGCTGGCAGCGAACGACTACTGCTGTCGTGAGAGCGAGCGAACCTTCCCCGGCAAGTGCGCGTCTTTCCCTGTCTCGTGACTCAGCCCGTGCACAGACTGATCGGTCTCTGCACTACAATGAAACCGCCTGTTGTCCAACTCTCAGCAGTGGAAAAGTACGGAGGCTTGACATCTGTATTTGATCTACGATTATAGTATATTCGCAGTTACTTCGCACTTTTTGAATCAGACCTTTGAAAAATCACCTTATGTATGACGTGTTTGGTTGTTACCTAAATATGTCACGTATTACAAGCGTGTTATACTTGTGTTAATATAAAATTAATTTTTTTCAGTTAAATTGAACTTATGCTTATATTACACCTGTAAATTATAATACTTCGTTTATAATTAATGTGAAAAAAAGCAGCAGGGAGTAAATCGAGTGTTGATAACGTTCGATAAGGAATAGTTCTTATAGAAAATAATATTACATTGAGTACGCACGAATCCGGTGAGTTTTCCCTTTGTTGTAATTTTCTAGACTTAGTTAAACTTTGCTTGCACGAGTCGGAGGAATATGCTGGAAGTAGAACTTAAGCAGAGCTTTAGAAAAGTTGGAAGTAACCGTGAACAGTATACAACTGTACGCTTTAGAAATAAGTGTATCCTTCCACCAGGCTTGTAATGACTAACATCGCCCTCGACCTAATGCATCATATTCCTGTTTCCATTATCGCCAGAAAAAAAAAGATCCTATGTAGACCTACCAATTATTCCTATAATGTCTATAAGCCAAATACGAACAAATTTCTGCGGCTATAAATTGAAACGTGAAATTTAAATGACAAACTTCCTTGCGTCCGTTGTCATCAAACATAGCTCAGAGATCCATCGAGCTTCATGGGAAAGGCGCTAAACTGCTACGAGTTATTTTGGATGTATACCTAAGAATATTGGGTATGTGGATGTTCTAATTCCTGTAGCCATCGAAGAAAACTACGTTGAATGATGTTCTCTAACGACGTCAGTAAAAAATTTACTTTCTGGTTTCTATTTTTGAGAACTCTACCTTGAGATGTACGCAAGCCTCTAAGACAAGCGGGGCCACGGTGGTGTAGTGGTTAGAATACTCCCCTCCCACCTAGGCGAACCTGGTTCGATTCCTGGCGAGGTCCCTCCCAGATTTTTTCATATGCGAATCGTGCCGGACGATGACGCTGGTCGGTGGGGTTTCTCGGGGATATCCCGTTTCTACCACCCTTTCATTCCGGCACTGCTCCATAATCACCTTACTTAACCCTCATCGGCTCTCAAGACCTCGCTCACTCTTAAGACAAGCATGAGAATTTGGGAAAGTTCTGGCGGAAATGGTGGGACGAGGGTGAATTTTGGAGTTCATTGTAATTACATTTCCACTTTCCCGTTCTGTTGCAGGTGTTTTCACTGTAGCAGAGAGAAATTGATGCCATGAGTGGCTACATAGCTTCTACGTTTCGCCGGAGAGACAACAAAAGTGGAGTGGAGTGTAGAGATTTGGGCGGCTCTTAACATCGTGGTCTTGAGAGCCGATGAGGGTGAAACGAGGTGAGTATGGAGCAGCGCCGGAATGCAAGGGCGCGGGAAATGGGAGATCCCTATGAAAAACAGCTGACCAGCAGCATCGTCCGGCACAATTCCCACGTGCGAAAATCCGGGCACGACTCCGCTGGTTTTCGAACCCGGTTCGCCTAGGTGAGAGGCGAGTAGCCTGACCCCTACATCACCTCGGCACCACACAGCGGAAGTATGTGTAGTGCACACATTGAACTGCGGGTTCTCTGTGCCATTTAAATGTATCAGATATGTGTAGTGGGTTTTAAGTAGACGTCGAGCGTTACCAGACAGGAGCTTCGTTTTCTGTTCATCCGAAAACTGGACTCTCATTCGGGGATACGTGGGTTATATTCCCGGTCCGGCCATCATAATTTCGGTTTTATATGGTTTTCCGAAATCACTCAAGACAAATAATTCTGGGGTGGTTGCAAGCTATCTTAGATCATGACTGTAGGAACAACCCCTTCGAGGCAATGATGATAAGAGAAACAGTCAAATCAACCGACCAACCCACCTATTCGTATAATTGTTTAGTTGTAGGAAATGGTGCTGATCCAGCGTTGCTGTCCCTCGGCAACGGAAGCAGATTATGTCCATGCTAAGATCGCAGCATTTAAATATCAAAAGTAAATTTAATGTAGCTGTTCCTGCCGGCGAAGAAAAAGGAAGATTTGAATATAGTGCTAATATCACGGTAAAGTTTTCGAACCAGTGATATGCGATAAGATATTAATTTTAAAAATTAGTAGGTTGGGTGAACAGTGGCGCAGTTGTGCCCTTCGTAAACTAGGCAGCTGCCTAGGGCCCCAACCTCGGAGGTGCCGCGACCAGGGACCTAAACCGTACACATTTAGGACACAGCACACGGAAAATAACGTGTAGATTTTTCCGAACGAAATAAAAAGTAATTGAACATAGTAAATTAGTTAAGGTAGTATGTTACGTAAAAAAAAAAATAAAAGCAATTTTTTTTTTTTTGCTAAATTACCAGAAATGGGGCCCCGACTCTGTTGACTCCCTAGTGGTTCTGTGTCCAGGCCTGTGTGTGAACACTGGAAAGAAAAAACCAGAGAGTGATGGTTTTAAGTGATCATGAACAGAAGATGGTTCAAGGACATTTAACTGCATCCTGGTATCCAAAATTTACGGAATTAAATCCACCTTATCATAAGCTGCTGTAGGGGGTCACGGTCGGCGCAGTAGTTAGAGCGCTGCCCCCTCCCCTCCAAGACGAACCGGGTTCGATTCCCGGCGGGGTTGGTCCCCGGATTTTTGCACGTGGAAATCATACTGGTTGACGTGTTTTCTTGGGGATCTCCCGTTTCCCCCACCGTTGCAACACGGCGCTGCTCCATTGTCACCTAACTTCACGCTCATTGGCTGTCAAAACCTCGTTGTGAAGAGCCGCCCAAATCTCTCAATAACTTCCCCCGTGTCCAAGCTCGTCATGTTGTCATCTTCTTCCGGTAAAGAATTTCTAGGTTAGACTTCCGGGTATAATCCTTTCGCGGTTACTTCACACTTTTCTGAAGTCCTGCTAAAGTTCTACTTTCAGAATATTCTTCCGCCTCATACAAACTAAGCTTAACTAAGTCTAGAAAATAACACCAAAGGCAACGCACCGAATTCATGCGCACTCAATTGTAATAATATTTTGAATGACAACTATTTCTTACTAGGTGCTACCAATATCGATTTATTCTCACTGTTTTTCTTTATATTTATTATAAATGAAATATTATAATTTATAAATAAAATATAGGTAATACTTCAATTTAACGACAAATAAGATAATTCTATGTTAACAGAGGTATTAAACGCTTGTGATAAATGCCATGTTTAGGATATAAATAAATACTTCATACATGGGGTGATTTTTCAAAGGTTTGATAAAAAAAAGAGTGGAGGAACCGCGAATACACTATAAGCCATGGATACAGAAGGCGTTTTTTTTTTGTGAAGTCCTATAAGCACTCCCTGCAATTCTGTACTTAATTGCTTATTTTACTTGGCGATTAAACCCCAATGGAATTTTAATCACTGAATTCTAGTGCATACAGTTTTAAGAGAACATATGGGAATAATTTATCTGTAATGTTGGATGCCATATTGAAGAAAAACATACGGAAAAATACGTAAAGCTCTCTTAAATCAACATGAACCAAATTATTTAAAAAAACATTGCAACATTCCTCGGTATTTTAACTTGTGTTTGCTATGGGCGTTAGCCATATTTGTCGTTTACCAAAACAATGTTACGAGCAGTATTTTTTTAAGCAGTTGTGTCAGTATTTCTGCAGTACTGTCTATGCAGACATATATAAATTACTATGATAAATATGGCGAGCTGTGTCTGCCAAATTAAGTGGGAAACTATTGCCTGTATGATAGTTGGCGTTCATAGGACCGTAGTTCCAGTCTTTGAATTTAGCCTTATTTAAAATTTTTAATTGACTGTTCTCCCCTTCCTATGCTGACAACACACTTTCATGAGATAACCGCGTAAAATGAAAACTGCCATTTAATAAAATATAAAACAATTTTCACATGATCGTGTCAAAGAACAAATATTAGGATATGAGTACTGCCTTTTTTTATTCATTTTACTATTTAGTGGCTAAATGACCAGTTAGCGTGGAACAATTGTAGGCACGTCAGCAAGTGCTACAAACTAAAATAATAAAAGATGAATATTAAAAATATTAATTCTGAATGATATTTTTGCATTGCTGTTATAATAACTGTTTTCTCTAGAACATTCTGTCGGAATGTTTTATTCGGCACTTAGGCTATAGGCCATTCACGGTTACTTCACACTTTTCTGAAGCACTGCTAAAGTTCTATTTTTGGTTACCGATTACGTATCCTTCCGCTACATGTAAACTTGAGCACTGCAATGGGACTTGTACGTTTTAACTGTCAAATGATTTGTTTAGTGTTTTCAAAGAATTCTGTTATATTTCAAATACCATTTCGTACGACCGTTCACAGTTTAGGCCTATAATCGTAATTAGGTCAGCTTTATGACTTTTTAACAATCTGCATTGACGATAGTTCTTACGGTTATTTTACATTGTAAACATATTTGTTTTACATGACATGACACGTTACACGTAATACGCGTTAATATTTTTCCACGACCGTGTTTAACCCTGTTAAAACTGCGGGGTAAAGAAAGAACTGTAGGAATTAACCTCTTGTTATTGATATGTGTTGGGTTATTTGGTTAAAATGGCGGTCTCAGTTGGAATAAATATCAAAACGAAGGAACAACCAGTCCAACGGAAAGACACAGTAAATTCAAACACGCAACTTGTGTCGCTTATATTTGGTACTCAGCAGCGACAAACTCAAAATACAGTGGTGAACATGCACACGGCCGAATGAAAAATACAGTCTTGTATCATCAGCTGTTCGAATGTGTCGCGTTTTCGCACTACGTCAGCGAGAACCCATACGAGTGTAAATATAACGGACAGTGTACGGCGTTTTGTGATAGTCGAATACTTAAAACAGTTTAAAGTTAATGTAATAACAAATCGTATGTCACGTGGTTTGTCTAATTTAAGTATGCAAATCAACCAATAAGACAAATTCTTTTGTATCAGTCAATTACGATTATTAGGCAAATAAACAGTTGCATATAATACACGACGTTTGACACCGTATTATTTGCAGCAAAATAAATGTATTTAATTTATTATTGCTATTGCTTACCTTGAAAGACGCACTGCAAGAACATTTCGGCGTAAAAATTACCTACTTTCGTTGTTTACTTTGTTCTTTCAGAAAACCTACAGTATTTATTTATGCATGCCGTAGAGAACTATAACTTCGTCGGGGATTTCTGTTGTTTCGGACATAGACGAATGCCACATCTACCAACATTTGTCTTGTCTCCAGCTATTATGAATAAACGTATCGCCGAACCAACAAACTTAGGCAGAAATCTCTAACACAAAGGAAAAATTTCATTTTTTAAAACAGAAAATTCAAAAGCACTTTACGTCAATTTAGCCTTGTATCCTGCAGAGTTTCGTATTTTGGCGCTAAGATAGCTCACATAATATTTTCAAATTGCAGAGGTTTTTACTGCTTCATAGTACTATTAACAAAGTAATTGGTGCTAACACAATGTTTGTTAAAGTGAATCTATAAGTGCAGCGAATACTTTTTTGTTTTACGAAAATGGGACTTCTTCCATTAAAGTGGAAGCAACATTTTTACCATTAACCATTGTTATTTTGTTATCCACCCATTACATGTTGCTTTGCCAAAGTATAAGTGATGTCACAGTAAACCTTTATTTGCCTTAATTGCACCTGAAAACTATCATTCACTTCTCCAGTTTTAAAATAATGTATTGGTGTATTATTAGATGTGTCTGTTATCCGTTCTCATATAAAATATGTGCATTCATAATAACGTTGTAACATAACTGCAACTGCAATGGACCACTCTTGTACTGGGATAAAAAAAATGTGTATACTTACCATTGCAAGTTAAAATTATAATTTTATTCCAAGACAAGCAATTTAATCCCTTTGAGATTAAATAGTGTGTTGAAATATACGTTTTTTGCTTAAAGTGATTACGTGTCTCATATGTTTTGAAATTATCAATTATTTACTTTTGCTTGGTAAGGTTTATTTTTTTGTTTCCGGAATAAGCAGAACATTTGGAGTAAATTTGTTGATTACGTTGAAGGTTATTCATTACCAATTAAGAAAAGTATTATTTTGTGTTAAAATGTTTTATTATGAGAGAATTGTCTTGATTAAATTTGTCATGGGTACTAATGGGTTTGGACCACATTGGCTGCATGCTATCCTTATGTTTTGCAATAAATCGCATAGAGAGAATGAACTAAAAATGTTTGAAGTTAGGAATTTATGTTCTTGTCTGTTGGTGATGGTATAGTGCAGGGGTTCTCAAACTGCGGCCCGCGGGCCTATTCTTTGTGACCCGCGCTCGCAGGCTTCAGTAGATACACGACACACTGAATTTTAAATGTCATCGAATTGGGCAACGGCGGTCTTAGTTTTTTTTTTTAATATGGTCCCCTAAAAAAAGCCTGAGTACCACTGATATAGTGGTATAAGGCTGTTCGAGGTTGTTTAAGCACTTTTGAAATCAACCTTTGAAAAATGTCACTGCCCCTACCTGCAGATAATTTCACGCGCACGTTGACTGGTATGCGCATAGTAAAGTTGGTAACGACATAGACAAAGTAGTTCCATGCCTTAACGTTGGAATTGAAAGCGTAAGGTAAAGATTTGAGAATACAGAAAAAAAAATTTTTTTTTGCAATGCATATTGGTAATAATTAGAAAATTTGAAAACAAATTCTTGCGTTTCTCATAATTTTAAAGTTTCACTTGGCCGACGCATGAATAAAGTGGCGAGGCCCACGGCGAGGTTAATTTAGCATGTAGTGAAAGAATACACAACGTGCATACAAGTAGATCTTCATTTGCAAAAGAGCTGAGTCGTGCGTGAACAACAACCTTGACGGAGGCTGCGGAGCGGGAGGCAGCGAGACGCTGCTCGGTGCGGGCAACAGGAATGTGCCCCCGGAGAGCGTGCGTGGCCAGGGTACCGCTCACTGGGTCTTGAGGACACTGGTGTCGAGCGGACCGCCTGCCGCAGCCCCGTTACTAGTTACGTCAGCGTAGCGCTGCCGCGTCTCGCACGCAGGCACGTGGCTGCCGTTTCGCCTGGACCGCAGAGGCTGCGTGTTCGCTTCGCAGCCCAGCAGACATGGCTTCAGCCCACACACACAGTTCATTCGCAATTAGTTTCAACTTTTCTGAAACCCTGATGAAGTTCTGCTAAAGGCTGAACACAGTAAACTGAGCATTGCTGTGGGCCTCATTACTTAATTCATGCGTCCGTCAGGTGAAAATGTACTAATATTTAAAAAGTAAATATTTTTCAAATTTGCTAGTTGTTTATACCCAAATGAATTTTAAAAATTAACAGAATACAAAAAAAAAAGTTTCAGAATCCAGAAATGTTTTCTTAACACTTTTAATTCAAAGTTAAGAAACGGGTCTATTTTTTTCCTGCCGTTACCAACTTCGCTATGCGCATTCCAGTCAGTGTGCCCGTTACAATATATATGCAGATATGGGACAGTGGCATTTTCCAAAGGTTGATTTCAAATGTCCTCATTTTACCTTGGATAGCGTATANGAAAAGTAAATATTTTTCAAATTTGCTAGTTCTTATACTCAAATGAATTTAAAAAATTAACAGAATACAAAAAAAAAAAGTTTCAGAATTCAGAAATGTTTCCTTAACACTTTTAATTCAAAGTTAAGAAACGGGTCTATTTTTTTCCTGCCGTTACCAACTTCACTGTGCGCATTCCAGTCAGTGTGCCCGTTACAATATATGCAGATATGGGACAGTGGCATTTTCCAAAGGTTGATTTCAAATGTCCTCATTTTACCTTGGATAGCGTATATCAGACTATTCTTCTACATCAAGTAAACAAATCTTAACCAAGTTTATAAAATAATACCAAAAGGACAACGTGCCGTATTTGTGCGCCCACTGTTTAGTAATATTTTGCATCAGAACTACATTTTTCTTGCTAGGCACAACCAACACACCGATTTTCTCTCCGATTTTATTCAAATTAATTATAAATGTAACATTTATAAGTAAAAGTCTAATTTGACTGAAAATAATATATGTTATGTTAACGGAAGTATAAAACGCTTGTCATATATGACATATTTAGAAAAAAACCGAACACGTACATAAAGTGATTTATCAAAGGTTTCATTCAATAAAGTGTGAAGATAATAGTCTATATGGGCTGTTCAGGGGTAATTGACAACTTTAAAAATAATTTACTATACTTTGGTATTGTGCTACCAACTTAACAAACGAACCCGTGAGGGGAAGGTGCAGCTCTTCCCCTCCTCGCGCGACGCGCCCCGGGGAAGACAGGCACTCTCAGTAGAAACTACTACGGACCGTCTACGACACATTCAGGAATGTCAAAAATGGTGGTGTGAGCGAGTGAAAGGAATTAAGAAATTTGGGCGGCTCTTAACATCGAGGTTTTGAGAGTCGATCTGGAGGAAGCGAGTTGGGTTAGGAGCAGCGCCGGAATGCGAGGGCGGGGAAAACGGGATATCCCCGAGAAAAATCCGCTGACCAGTGGCAACGTCCGGCACAATTCCCACATGCGAAAATCCGGGGGTGACCCCAAAGGAAATCAAAACCTGGTTCGCCTTGGTGGGAGGCGATTAGTCTAACCACTGCACCACCGCGGCCCCTAATGATAGTGTGGTTTTCCTATCGTTTATCATATGTCATACGAGGTTTTCAATGGTTTAATGCTCCCCGAGTATACAGATACAGTACATAACGGTAACATTTGTTATAATGTGCTTGCGAGGCGAATAAGAATACTATATCAAAAGACCATTCCCTGTGATTGGCTCCCTAGACCTTCCCCGTCTCCGTCCAATCTCCTGGAGTAAGGGAAAGGCCCACCACCACATTCTTTGTAAATATTCGGTTGACGTTGCCAAGTCAGGTTCAACATTTGAACCGTTTAATATTATGTACAATTTTCTTCCCAGAACTGATAATTTCATTATGACTTTTATCTTTCCCTCAAAAGGCAAATTTACCTATGCGTTTAATCGTCCGTCATCCGTCAATAAATCGCATGACCAACCACCAGTAAGATAAATACATCTAATTTTTCAATCCGTCTTTTCGCCGAAAACTTGGCAAGCTCTAACTTACAACGGGGTGGGCGGTTGAAAGCACAGCCTTCTAAACTTTTTAGTATTGCCTGTCTACTACCGATTCATTAGTGGGCTACGAAGTTTGCATTCGAATGTGGTTTACATACGATTGTTTACTTCGCATTATTGATTGGGATGAATTTCAATTTTTCTTTTTAACAAAATTTCCGGGAACACGAGTTCTTGCACGATATCGACACTAAGCTGCAAAGTGATAATTCACCGAGTGTGAAAGTGTGGTAGAAGGTGTCTCGAATTTCGCATACTTCGATGATGGGTACTTGGATCGCCAGTGAGTTCTACTTTCTACGAGGAATTTTTTTCCGAGACTTCCACATTTTCGACTGTGTTAATTTGCAGCATTGATCTTTAAGCGGGGGTACAGCGTATCATGTAGTTGCGAATAGCTACGCTGAGAGACGTACGGCAGTAGTATACGTTACAGAAGAGCGAAGGAAAAGAAATTTAAACATCGAAGCTCTCTTAATTGCTGTTCGTAATTATGCACCTCTAAAAATGATAAGTCTTTTACTGAAACTGCACGCGCCTTTTGGCAGTCGGCTGTCTCAGCGAAAGACGCAACGGCCTATTGCAACGACGGCGTTATCAAGGACGACTGCCCCGAAACCCCGTGATATCGTTGAGGGAAAGCGTGCGAAAGTAACGCAAAGAACTAACAACAGGGTAAGAGGAACTTCAACGTCCACCAAACGACCCTGTATACAAGAAACACGAGCTCGCACCAAGAAAGAAGTTTGAGCATGCATAGGAGCGAATGTAGTTCGTAGCGCCTTGCTAGGACCCGGAAAAAAATTTCGCAAGTTTGTTAGAAATCATTTCAGACTTAAAATAACTGACTATTTCTCATTTTAGGTCGGTCAAGCCTTTACCAGAGACGTCCTGGAGAACTCTGAGCCAGAAGTTACCCTGAAACAGTTAATGGCGTGCAATCGCGTTCAGCTCGAATCAAGAGTAAAGTTATTTATCTTCCGAAGAAAGATGTCCACTAAACATGGGTGAAGTATACACAGGAGAGTTGAAACAAAACAAGAGAACTCAATGCTTAAGGANGAAAGATGTCCACTAAACATGGGTGAAGTATACACAGGAGAGTTGAAACAAAACAAGAGAACTCAATGCTTAAGGATTTTGTCCGGTCTCTTCATCACATTCTTAATCCCTGTAAAATAAATCGACTTGAAACGCACCCTCGGTGTAGTTCATCACTCGCGAGCACTTAATCGAGTCATGGTGGTTCAGCGCCTGCTGTTTATAACATGTCTTGTAGTTGTTCAATGCTTCTGTGCAAAATTACGTGACGTGAAAGCCAGTATTATAATCGGCTTTCCCACGCGAAGAGAACGATACTTGCAAGGTGAAACCGAATGACGCAAATTGGAACATACGACAACCGTGCCCACCCGGTCCCGAAAAATCGAGACTGGTTTCATTTGTAAGTTTATCCAGCCAGATGTAGTAATTTCTTGTACGTAAAACTTCTACTTTTTTTTTTTAAATTCCGATAGGTTTCTATTACAATTCGTAATAGTTTTATTAATAACGCGCTGAGACGTGAACCTTATTGGGCAGCAAGCACTCTTCGTAGTGAAGGCCTTCTTCATCCCTGAATATTTGGCATGGAATGAAACCCTGTAATGGAGATAAGGCGCAATGCATTTGGTTGAGAAACGGGAGTAACCCGAGAATAATAATAATGTCTTGTGGGGAGCGCACCCAGGGCAAAGCAACATCCTCCGAGTGACGGTCTTTCCAGCTGGGACCCGTAGGTGACCGTCATCCCCGGGCATGACATGAAATGAGACCCTAGAATGGAGCGGCGCTGGAATGCAAGGGCGGGGGAAACAGGAGTACCCCTAGAAAACCCGCTGGCAAGCGGCATCGCCCAGCACGATTCCCACATGCGAAAATCCGGGAGTGAACCCGCCGGGGATCGAACCTGGATCGCCGTGGTGGGAGGCGAGCGCCCTGGACACTACGCCACCGCTGCCCCTAACCCGAGAAAATTCAGCGGACGTTGGCAAAATCCTTGATTTTCTTCTTCCCCTTCAGGAAGTCAGGGCTGGAATCAATCAACCGGTCGGTGCGCTGATGTCATAAATATTTTTTTGTTTGCAACACCTGAAGCCGTATATTAAAGGTGGGTCTGAAAGGACTGAGAGTTGCGGCATAGCCCGTAGTTGAAGTATGGAGTATAAAACATGATGTAAACAAACGTAGGTCTACAGGTTTTTTTTTACTATCACGGATTTCGACCAGTTCTGCGGGCAATCCGCGAGCCTTAGGCAGGACTTACAACAACCCGTCGCGTCCGTCCATCATCCGTCCGTAACTCAATTGACCAACAGCCAATCATAGGTGGCCATTAATTCTATCCGTCCTCCCGTAAAAACTTGGCAATCTTTAACTTTTGATGGACGGTCAGATGAAATTACAACCTTCTAAACTTGCTTATTTTGTTACTCGTTCATCCCCGAGTTCTTTACAAGGCTGTGTAGTGTGTGCAGTGTTTTGTTTTGGCTGGTTTTCATTTTAATGTGTTTTTTATGCAACTGTAAAATGAAATTAAGTTACATATTTCCTGAAGATTAATTTATAATAATGTTTGAAAACACGATCTTCTTTTGTGGAGTAGTAAAAGTAATAAAATCACGCTTTATATGGCAGTTATAATTTTTTTTACATATATTAATTTCCGTTATGTAGGTGTGTGCATGTTGCGTACTTAAAAACACAATACCGCCAAAAATGTTCACTTTTCATGGAGAATTTTTTTTACTTGTAAACAGTTTTGTTTTTATTAGTTTGTGGCAATGAACTTAGGACGGAGGGACGAAGTTTGGTTGTAAATCGCTCGGCTGGGGGACGAACGAATGTATGACTGACGGTCGCGACGTGCTATTGTAAATCCTGCCTTAGTTGTGAACCGTTAACGACAATTTTAATGGNATTTACGTGGAACGGTGAATCTTCCTGGCGGTCTCAAAGTAGGATATTTTTAACAGTTATAATTGCGTCAAAGCTATATGTGGTACTACTAACCGGTACTACCAGTAGTATCATTTATCATGTATGCTAATGAATACAGAGTGACTCCAGAGAGATAGACACAAGATTACAATCCAGGCAACTGAAATTAAATACATATTAAGTACCCAGCGATGTTTTGAGGATAAAAGGAAATAGCTATACGTTTTGCAAATTTTCCAGATAACATCAATAAACAACAAAAACACGGTGTGAATAAGTGGGAAGAATGTCAAATTATAGACTGATATCTGTAGTTTCGAAGTCATACCACAAGGGAGAAGAAATTTGGGAAGGCCGAGGAATAAATGTGCATCTTAACAGGCTTGGACCTAGCCCTTGAACGAGCGAGTGAAGAGATTTTGGTTCANTCTTGACATCGAGGTCTTGAGAGTCAATGAGAGTGAAGCGAGGTGAGTACGGAGCAGCGTCGGAACGAAGGGATCCCCGAGAATACTCGCCGACCGGCGACATCCTCCGGCACGATTCCCACGTGCGAAAATGTGGGAGCGACCGCGCCGGGAATTGAACCCGGTTTGCCTAGGTGGGAGGTGAGTAGTCTAACCACTACACCACCACGGCCCCTCCAACCCTTGAAGAGCAGAAGAAGANTTTGCCTAGGTGGGAGGTGAGTAGTCTAACCACTACACCACCACGGCCCCTCCAACCCTTGAAGAGCAGAAGAAGAAGCTATATATGGGGTGAGGAGTAGAAGAAGAAGATGTAGCTCTGGTAAGGGGAGTTGGGATGGATAAGAACTTAACCTAAACTCGACTAACGCTGTACTTTGATCCTTCCAAGTGACATACACCTGCTTTCAGTCTCTTAAAGTGAGAAATAAATAAATAGAAAAATTCGTAATGTGGCGAATATGTTCCATCCATGCTAGCAACTCGCCAACGTATCATAATGTAGNAAATAAATAGAAAAATTCGTAATGTGGCGAATATGTTCCATCCATGCTAGCAACTCGCCAACGTATCATAATGTAGTCTACGTCGGAAATTCTGTTCCTAAAGTTGTCACAGCTTGATCTGTGTAGGAAGGGTGGGTGCCACGCAACCCCGTCTTCAGGGTGTAGAGTCGCCAGTGAAGGACAAGAGCAGTCAGCCGGTAGCGGTCCAGAGCTTGTGATGGAAGACTGCATCTCCGAGGAACACGCTGCTTCTTGCTGCTCGCTGGAATCCGGCTCCAGACATCCACAGCCTTACAACGTGATGTCGCTTCACCCCCCCCCCCNCCCCCTTTTTTTCACCAACGCCAACCCTACAGACTTTTTACAACCTCCCTCAAATTTTAAATTGTCCTGAAAAAAAAAAGAAAGATATGTTTTTCCATGTCGAGAAGTACATTAACTCGATCGATTGATCGTGGTCATTGTGTCAGCTTATTTTGCTACCGTACATCTCTGATAAAAAAAAACTTTCTAGCTAAAAATGTTAGAAACAGGTTAACTCAAATTAACGAGCCGCAGTAAATGGCAATTTTAAGAAACGATGTTTTTTTTTTCTCAAAGTAGCTGTGTCTGTTCTGTTACCTTTATTTACACGGAAACGATATTAAAGTTACATGTCTGGACTTTCCTGAGGGGTTAATTAATTCTAAAAGCTATTACTGAATACATAAATTAAGCCTCCCTTAAATATTACAAGCAGGAATTTTAATGTTCAATTTAATACACATTATAACAAAATTAATAATTAATTCCAAAACGACCTACGTAATTTTTTTTTCCAGAACACGGAAAGGGTGCTTAATTTCCCTTTGGTCTATTTATCAGCATTGGTATCATAAAACTTAACTGCTATAGTTCGGATGGAAACCATTTACTAACGCAGCGCACTGGTAATAGGCTGGTACGGGTGCATCCATGCATTTCAATACGCAGGCACATTTAAAAAGAAATAAGATGACAAGGAGGGAACGCAATACTATTATCTAGCACTTGTATTTGTTTTTAAAATATAAGTAAAGTAAATATTCGTCAAAATAATAAACTAAAAATTATTGACATATCCTATTTGCATACTTTATTCTACACTCTTGTTGTCAAACAATTTGTACGAGGTTCTCAAAAATTTAGATAGCATAATTTGTATTTTAAAACATCGAAGTAACAGAATTAATTTTCCAGCAGATTTGCTGGGATAAGTAGAGCAATTCCTGTAACACAAAATCGTAATTTTTTAGGTGGCGCTATCTTATAAAATCACGGATGAACCAAATTAATACTTAATTAATTTAGTGTTTGAATGCCAAAATTGAAGACATCCATTTCGGTAGTTCGTGAAATAAATTTAAACCTTATTTTATTTCATGCGATGCTATCTTTCACAACAAGCTGTGGATAATCGCATTAAAAGGCGTCAGTAGGTACAATTAGCCTTTGAAGCTTATTTTAAATATGTTTGATAGTCCATTAGATATGTCATAAAAATGTAAAATATTTAATGGCACGATGTTGAAAATGTGTACTTTCTTCTTGAAAACATGTATAAGTTAGTGTGCTATGCGACAGCACTTCTTGCATGAAAACATTTTATGGGAATCGGTTGAGTAGTTCCTGAAATATGAAATACAAGCTTATTATTTTTCAGGTGGTGTTATCTTCCAAAACTTCTAGCTGACATGGCCATAACGTTATAACTTGTGTACTGCAAATATACATATATTTTTGGTTCAATTGGGGAAATGCTCCTCGTGATTATGACATATCACCCAAAAATGTTAAAAGCGAACTTTTTGAAAACAGACACAAGCCGCGGACGGGATTAAAATTTATTAGGCAGACACGCGAGAACAAATACACATAGACACGCAAACAGAAAGTCCATATCATAAAACTTTGTTCCGGGAAGTAGGCTGAGACGAGGCCTGGGATCGAAGCTGATGCCTCAGAAGTGGAAGGTTGTCCTCAAGCGAATGTCTCACCTTGGGTCTTTTCTGATTTCCCGTGTTAGCGCCGGTATGCTTGGACCTTCTCGAGGATCGTATGGTGCTTATTATCGTCCTCCTCGTCAATTAGCGTGTGTTGAAAGTTGTGTGTCCGAACTGAGCCACGTAGTTTGTCGTCAACAGTCACCCGACGGCGAGTGACGCAGAGTCCGTTCTTAATTGCCACGTGCTCGGTGTGGGGTGGGTAATTTACCTTTTGCCACGTCCTTAACTAGACAGTTCCTTTCCCCTGTCTCCTTGCGGCGCTGCAGAGGGGAAATTAGAAACGACGCACCGAGTTAGGCAACTTTCGTACTGATGAGGATAGGACCACGCAACGCTAATTAAGCGCGAAGGTACTGATGGAGGAGACAGACAGAGAGAGAGAGAGAGAGAGAGAGAGAGGATTAGGTGTCTGCGTGACCCTGCTCTCAATCTGAAGCGTATTTTGTTCATGGTTATGAATACCCGATTTTCGCGGAAAGAGTTCATGTTCTGTTGCATTTCAAAATTGTTTAGTGAGATACATTCTTCGTTATTGGATGGCTTTTTAAGTTGGAAGTAAAGTATCTTCCAATGTATAGGCTATTCACGATAAAGTGAGCACTTTTTGAAGCCCTCTTATTCGGAATAATAGTCAATAAATATATTTTAATGCAGACTTGGAGATTAACATTCGTATTTATTACTTACACGGCAATATTTACTTCAAAAAGTGGAGGAAGGATGAAAAATGGCTGATAGGAAAAAAAGTAACTAGGACCTCAAAAATGCTCACGTTACTGTGAACAGCCTGTAACACTGCACCCACATGTGCAACATGTAGAACTCGTTAAAGGTTGTTGACGATAAAGTGAGTATTTTTGAATTCAACCTTTGAAAATTTCACTGCCCCTACATGAGTACTCTATATTTAAACGGGCGCACTATGCGCCCTCTAAAGTTGGTAGCGACGAAGAAGATGTAGTTCCGTGTCTTAACGCTGAATTAAAAGGGTTAAGAAAACATTTGATTATACTGAAACTATTTGTTTCAATTTCTGTATATTTAATGCATATAAGTGTATGAATTAGCAAAATAGTAATATGTATAAATAATTTCACAGTTTTACTTAACCAAAGCATGAATAAAGTAATCAGGCGCATGGAAATGTATAATTTTACATGTGGCGGAAGTATACGTAATGTTCGTACGAGTAGATCTTTGGCAAGTCTTTCAAAAGTGCTCGCATTACCGTTCACAGCCTTTAAAATGTGGTACACACAAGATACAAAAAATTATCAGGAAAGTACTATTTATGTTGCGTATGAAGAATGCATATGTTTTGTAGCACTGTAAAATATTTTGTGAGAATTTCAGTATTTAATATTTAAAAAACAATAAATAATAATCTACTTTCAATCAAAATGTTAGCATCTTTCCATTTTTAATGCTCAAGTGAAAACTTTCTTCAAGTATGGCAATCGTAATAAATAATATGTCTGTATGTAAGAAGGTATTGCGACTAATAGTAAAGCCTTTTTTAAACAATTTATTTTATATAGCTAATTTCGTTTCTCTCTTAGATGTCTGTGCATAAAATCAATTATTAAAAAAAACTTGTAAACGCTATTACTGATTTTTCAATAAATACAACGCGAGTAATTATTAGATGGTCTCGCTTGACGAAAGTTTTCTTGGGGATGTACTTTTTCAAGCATCAAGAATGAAAATACGCTTCAATTGCAATTAAAAATGTAATATTATTTAATTTCTCAAAAAAACATGTAATAGGTTAATTAAAACAAAATATTTTACAGCGTTACAAAATATGAGCATTATTCCTTTCGTATGCACATGAATCGCACTTTTCTGGCGATTCTAATAAGTCCTGCACATTGTTGTTGCAGGCAGCAGTAGCCAATGGCAACAGCAAGAAACTGCTGGTGTGTGTGCAGCATTAGAGTCCGGCTCAGTGCGTTTCACAATGAGGTGGCTTCTGAGCTGTTCACGAGGCTTTTCCGAAGTTCCTTACTGCAAGCGTGCCGTGACGCGCAATCCTGGTCAGACTTACTCTTACCGCAAAGAACGTAGATGACGGGCCCGACCAGGACAATCCCAATCAAAAAGGGGGAGGGGGTGGCGCGCTCCTGCATGTTTATCTCCGGCGGAGAGGGCATCTTCTTAAATTGGACACTAAGGTTGGTATTCCAGAAAGTTTATATAAGGGTTTTGGCACAGCTTTCATTTGTTTACAGACTTGCGTGGGGCGGCGTATACCAAACCGCGAGACTCATCCCCCCCCCCCACCGGATTTAAACCCTTAGCCCTCGAAAAATTTCAGAAATTATCTCATTATTTAGTAGACATGTAAGCAATAATTGTTCACGCAAGAAAACTTTGATTCTGTAAATGAAATTTAACGAATTCAGTAAACTATCTTCAAGCCTGTTTCACCAGTGGAGTCATTATTCTTGTCATGGCACTAAAGGACATTTCAGCAGTAGCTGTTGATATTGGTAAAGTGTGTGTTTTTACTTTAGTATTTTTCAGTTCATCATGACCAATAGTAGACTGAATAATATTGTTTAATGGTGATACATTGCCGTTCACGTTGGAGGCCAAACATTTCAAAGACTTACTATCTTCGCCTATGCCATGTCAATACTGGCGCAGAGTACGTTAACATCTGAATCATTTCATCACATTCAGCTGATGAAAGAGTTAGATGTTAACACACGCTGCCAGTCTGCCGGTATTTACATGGCACACACGAACATCATTTGAACGCAGGCTTGGAGTAATTCAAATGTTGTCCTCGAATGTGAACGATATCGTATTACAATTAACGTATATTCTTCATTCTTCTATTGGTTGTGACAAACTTTAAAATAATAGTTTTAAAATACTGACGGTACCGATATCAACAGCCGCTGTTTAAAGGTCCTTTAGGGCTATGCGCAGAGAAACCAGCTAGGATCACTGCACGAGGATTTACATTGAAGGAGAAGAGATTCGAAGTTAACAATTCTCACGCAGGATCCTGGAGCCACTAAAAGACTAAGGAGAATGAAAATGTCTGCTCTGAATGTGGGCCAAAAAAAATCAACAAATAATTACACACCACGGGTATTTGACTTTATATGTTATTTTTAAATGCATAGTATTCATTTATATTACTGTAGCGTACATAATGATATTAACTGCCCCCCCCCCTCCTCGTAAGATAAATCACCGCCCTTCTATCCTCCGGGAATATTTTCTGAACGAGACACTGGGGCTGCTGGTGCTTGACAAGTGAGTTACCAGGAACCGCTTGGCGGGCGGCGTTGCCTCATACTGCATGCCGGTGACGCCATTTTGCTGGCGTGTGCAGCTAAAGTTTATAAGTAAAAGGACTGTTTCACGTCTGCATTCTTGCGCATTCTGTGCCTCAGGTGTGCTTAATGCGTTTATGATTGTCCCCGCGGAGCGCGTGACCCGACTGCGAAGTGGCTCCTCGACTCGGACGTCGGCACGAGGCGGAGAGGCGCGGAGGGGTTTTGGCACTGCTCCGTCTCCGCCATTTGTCAAGCCAGCTATTCGCCACCGCACGTCGGGCATCGAAAAAAAAAACGTTATAACCACTCGCTTGTAATTACGACATTTGTAAACACATTTCAGTCGCTTCGCCTAACGTCGCGTAATAAGCGAGAAAAATTTGTAATAACTTGCTAAGCGTTACCTCGCCAAAGAAATCTAAAGGAGGTGTGAGGAATTCAAAGTTTGGGTTCCACGTCACAATGTTGCGCACGGAGGCCAGAACGATGGCATCTGCAGTTCTAACTCGGTGATCAGAAATATCTGAGTGATGCCGTAGGCTGGGCTCTTGCCATCGCCAGACCTACCTCATACCCACATGACCATGGACGGATTAGTGGACACAGACGCCGAAAGACAAAGAAGATAGATAATAATTTCGTTGGACCATTACCAGTACATTTTGTTTTGTTAGTTGCAAACAATTTGTAATTGTTCTTAACTCAGCACATTTTTCACTGGGAGAAACGACATTTGGTCGGAAAGTTATTTCGCAGAAACGACGTCTGGGTGAAAACATCTCTCTTAAATCACATACAGACGTTTAGCAGACTGGCGTTTGGGTGAATAGGCATTTGGCTGAACAATCATTTGGTCGAACAAGTAAGTTTAAACATACATTTTCTTTGCCTCTCTAATCTCATCTCAAACCTACCCTCCGATGTTTGGTCAAACAGTCATTTGGCAGAACGGGGTGTTTTGCTGAACAGGCGTTCAGCAGAAAGTTCTGCCGAACGACGGGGAGCCATTCACTGAACTAAATCTGGATTTTTAACACCAACTAAATCTACAGATGAAGTGACTAAACGTTTCCGTGAGGACAGCGAAATTTGATTTCAAACAAAGTCTAATCCTGAAACACCTGGTTGTGTTTTCTGCAACTATTTAAGTTTTTTCAGAGCACAAAAATATTTTTAATATAAATGCCATTGAAAATTCTAAAGCAAAATTAAAAAGATCTCTTTTCAGACACTTCGTGGTAACATCCAACACTATCGGCATTTTTTAAAATTTCTTCTTCTTTTGTTTTAATTTAAGGCCAAAAACGAAAATATGGCGCAGCAACCGGCGTTCGCGCTGTACTAAAATGGTTATATAACTGCGATAGGTGTTTATTTCATTTTACGCACAAGCAGTAGTTGTTTTCACCCAAAGTGTATAGAAATGGTAAAAGGCGTGTTAAAGAACTCAGCCAGCATTTTCCTGAAGAGAGGAGGGAGAATACATTTAGCGAAAACTGTCCTCCGTCCTGAGTTCGAGCCAGATACGTTCTGGAATGACTAAAGTGGCTGCAAAACTGTCAAAATCTCCCGTCGAATTACTTCAGAGTTATTAAAGAATGATGGTATTTAGTAAACAATAATGTACTAATACAAGAAGGTGATGTAGTAACTATGGCACAGTACAATGTTTTCTTGTTTCTTTGCTTTGCCTGAGAGACCGGCGAATATAAAAAAAAACACAAAATTAAAACTTTTCAACATTCAATGGCTTTAATACGTACTGATTCGAAAAGGTGAAACAAAAGGGACAAAATCAATAGAAATATAAGTGGGAAACAACCCCCTTCCTTGGCTGGCCCACAACTATAACACAAGCAATGCAAAATTAGCGGCACGATGCACACCAAGGTAGCGGTAAAAAAAGAAGGCATTAAACGAATTACTATTACAAAGGGTACTCTAAGACTTCGGGCTTGATGCGCACCGCTTTCAAAACTCAATTTAAAAAAAACTAAAATAAAACCTAGGAAAAGGTTTAAGGGCAAACGGCGCCTGAAGGTAGTGGAGAGTACCAGCGTGCCGTCTGGTACCCTTACCGTAATAATAATAACACTCTGCTCAGGCCTAACAGAAGCATTACAAGTTACTGACAGACCACAAATTACAGCACTCCGTGAAAAGAAGACGGTATTTTGTTAAATCAAGAAAAAACGTCTAAAGCTGAAAAAAAATGTTTGCCTCGGACTGCATACCTTGGTGCGTGTTGCCTTAGGACCCTATAAATACTTATGCCGGCCAGGGATATGAGCTGAAGCACTCATGACGACCCTGCAGAAGTGAGCGACCCCCTATTAATTTTTTTTCCACTAACGTACTCTAAAACTAAGTGTTATGTGTAAGCCCGCGGTACGTGAGTTTATTGCGTCTCAGGACTAAGCCCGACACGCCTAAAAGGAAAGGAGATCATGCAAGGAGACGTGCATTGCAGCAGAGAGGGATTAAGGCAGCCATGGCCCCGCCATTGAGGCCATGACAACCTCTCTAAGTGTACTTACAGCTTAACTACTATACTAAGAAGAGAAAAGTAAAAACCGGCATAGACACGGTAAAAAAAACCCTTTCGACAGGAAATAATTAAAAATTGTTACATGCATTATCGCAAAATGCTACAGGATACAGATAGGTGGGAACCATGATCTTTATTAGTGGGTGGAGAAAACATTAGTAGAGGGGGCAGGACATCCCTTCTACATTTGACGCTGGTTTAACCAGAGCAATGTTTTCACATAACTCTGGTAGGGGGAGTGGTGCAATCCCCCCCCCCCACCACAATCGCCATTGGATCCTGAAAACTTACAGAAAATTTAATTAGTTGGTCAGTGAGTGCCAGCAGAGCCAACACAAACCAACATTTACTAATACATGATAGGATGGTAATTTGCCTGAAAGGAAAAGACGGTAAATATNTGCAGCAGAGAGGGATTAAGGCAGCCATGGCCCCGCCATTGAGGCCATGACAACCTCTCTAAGTGTACTTACAGCTTAACTACTATACTAAGAAGAGAAAAGTAAAAACCGGCATAGACACGGTAAAAAAACCCCTTTCGACAGGAAATAATTAAAAATTGTTACATGCATTATCGCAAAATGCTACAGGATACAGATAGGTGGGAACCATGATCTTTATTAGTGGGTGGAGAAAACATTAGTAGAGGGGGCAGGACATCCCTTCTACATTTGACGCTGGTTTAACCAGAGCAATGTTTTCACATAACTCTGGTAGGGGGAGTGGTGCAATCCCCCCCCCCCACCACAATCGCCATTGGATCCTGAAAACTTACAGAAAATTTAATTAGTTGGTCAGTGAGTGCCAGCAGAGCCAACACAAACCAACATTTACTAATACATGATAGGATGGTAATTTGCCTGAAAGGAAAAGACGGTAAATATTAACCTAAATAACCTATAACATAAACTAAGTCCACGAGGGCGATTTTTTTTTCGTACTTTTTAACTAAATTACCCCAGAGGTGTATATTTAGGATTCCTCGTGTAAATCTAAAGCTATGTCAACAAAACATACAGATACTAAATGTATTATTCTATAAACAATTGCCAATGCTAAAAAGGTGCGCAAATGCTAACACAATTGGTTTCGCAGTCTGTCACGGGCAGTGTTAAGGGGGCCTGTGCGCTGAGCGATCTCCAAGTGGCAGGCCTAGTATATATATATATATATATATATATATATATATATAAATTCACCCCCTCTTCCAGTGTGACGCGCACTCCCCCTGAAATGCGCGGTGCAAAGTTCATCGGCAGTAAAGGGGGCGAGGCCAACTCGAGGGAACCGCCTCGCAATCAATTGAGACCTAGCTCAAGCTTTGTCCGCCAAATATGCAGCTTGTGGCGACTGGTGCACCAGATTACACTCAGCGACGAAAAAAATTTGCACCTTCATAGCTCAGCACCCAAAACGGTTCAATTCAAGCAAGTTCGAACGACGAATATGGTAACATGCGTAAGCGACGTTACAGCACTAAACTTTTTTTTTCCTGTACTGGGCTGTATAGCAGCTACAGTTCTATCCCGCTTTTAACATTATTTCTAAACAAAAATTGCATCACGTACGTCAAATGAGAAAAAAAATTGCCTCCGTGACATATTTTCAAATACACTTAAAATTATTCGACCAGCTTTGTATGATGGAAAAATTTGTTGGTCGTATTCCGTCTTAAAAAATATTACTATCAAACATACTAAATGGTAAAATTTGACAGTTTGACAGTGGCTTAACCATGCTGAGTAAAGAATCTTTGTCCTTGTGTGGCTGACTATGTGAGCCCAGACACCACACCAACCAAATTGAGAATACTCAATCCATGTTTTAAAAATATGCCTTTGAAAAATTGTTACCCATACTCAACACTCTTAGCCAAAAATCTGCATTTCTACGATAATCATAATGGATAATATTAGCCAAGTTCTTAAAATCTGGTCATACCAGCTCATAAATACGAATTTTTTTTTAAACCCGTCCGAGTTTCGATTGCGTAGCTGCTACCCTTGTTATGGCATTTGGAATTTGCAAACCTTGTGTTTTTTTTGAGGTTATAGTTGTAACAGACCAACATAAAATGCAGTTTCTTCACAATGCCATAATCGTATATTGAAATAACAGCAGTGTCCTTGCAAAAAATAAGTGATCGTAAATCATGATATTAAAAAACTCTTAAGGATATTGGCTTGACTTAAATGTGTACGCCACATCGGAATGTTATTTGATCGCGCGAGTCAATATTATTGCGATCAAACTTAGAAAATAAATAAACTCGTAAAATTAATAGGCCTACATGTGGGGTTACTATTTTAAAAGAGTATCTTACGTGATCCGTTAATCATGCGTATGGCTAGCATTGAAGTCATGAAACCAAAAAGGAAAAGTGGCGTCTCGAAATACTATCTTTCTATTGTACTTCCCGAAACACAAATGTGTGCGTACTGTGCTTCAACGCGCAACTTTAAGTTACGAATGAGCGTTGCTCCATTAACGTATATTCCAAACGGTTATCTAGAAGGTACTTCTTTTTTTGGTTAACCTTATCGTAACATCTTGACACTATTAGAGAACTAAGACGAAAGAAGTAGGTAACTCACGAAAATTCGCTTATTAGAGTGAAACATTACCCAGCTGCTAAGTTCAGCTTCAATGCGAATACCTTTTGCTTCACCACACTATGGCAGTCTTGTCTGAGAGCAATGTTCCAGGAAGCAGTATGCGGTGAGACATAGGATTTGCGCGTCTTTGTGAAAGACGTTATATAACGTGCGTACATATGACATTTCAGAAGGCGGGATGAATACGAACTCCACGGGTTTGGTTAGCCTTACTACAGCATCGTGAAATAAATTGGTAGTTTTTTTAAATTATTTATTGGCGCTAATATCGAAAACGGGTTGAAAAGAGAGAGTGGTAGGACTTACACATTGAACTAAATTATACATTTAGAAATGTTTATAAAATGAAAGAAGCGTTTAGAAAAGCCTCTACGGGAGATTTGAACTGAAGACACCTTAGGGACGTCCATACGGGAATCGCTTAGTTGGATTTAGACAGTCGCCAGATAATTTGACGCGAATGTCAATGGTAAGAGCAGAAAAATTACGTAGCAGTAACAACTTTAGAAATAATTAAATTAATATTACATATGTCTCCACATGATTGCTGTTGGAACCTAGGCAGTGTATTGAATCGCGCAGCGAATATACATAAGTAATAAAATTAACTGTTAGTTAGTAATAAATAAACTCTGCTGAAAGGTTTTTCGCTACGTGACGGGAAAGTAGGGACTGGTAAAAATGTTCCACAAATTATCTTCGTAAGCCTCGGCAGTGTTCGTTCACGAAACTCGAAGCCACCGATTGGCACACGGAGCGGTTCAGTATTTTACGTGTAGAGGACTAATTTCCATTTTTCTTCATTACGGAACGAATTTCCGTTTACTAACTGCTCGTGCCACTAAAAACTTTTACAAATACACGGAAATTTCTAAGAGTGTAAATTTTGGTAATAATTTTTTTTATACAATGCTGCATTTTTGCTGTCTGTTCAGGCACTTTTTGCTCTTTCATTAAATGTGAAGTAGTTGCATTTGAATTATTCACCATTAAACTTTTGCCCTTGTTTATAAAAAAATTCAACTAAAAGAACAATTAATATTAGTTTTAAAGCTCAATATAGTGTATTAGCCCGTTCGGTCATCCATTAATTTCTTAGTTCAAGTGTTGCAATCACGTAATTTTTTTTTTGTATGCTGTACATGCATTCTGCAATTATCTTTCAATCAGTGAACAACTTTCTGCTTGCTGAATTATATTGACATTAAACATTCGCGTCAATGAGGAGTAGAAATTCTACAAATCAGTCCCACTTAGGCAAACCGGGTTCGATTCGCGAAGAGGTCACTCCCAAATATTTGCATGTGGGAATCATAATTGACGATGCCGCTGGCCGGTGGGTTTTCTCGGGGATCTCCCGTTTCCCCACCCTTGCATTCCGGTGCTGCTCCATACTCACCTCATTTTACCATCGTCAGTTTTCAAGACCTCGATGTTAAGAGCCCCCTAAATCATGGGTGGTGTTAGTCTTGACCGGAGTCGGTCTTGTGTCCAGTCAGTCGTAAATTAGTATTGTCAGTAAGTGTGGTCCCTTGTTGTCACCAACTAGTAATTGATAGTTTGATGGACTGCGATTTTTCTCGATTTGTAGAGTTCAATGTCATTGGGGTAAGGTAAATGTCGACAACCAACATAGTTTCTAAATCGACAGCTCCTGTAGCAGCGAAATCAATCATTAATACGCTAGCATCACCTAGATGATGAAAATGTAAACAAATGACAAAGAAAAAAACAATTTGGCTGCATACGACGGAATGAGTAAATGTGAGGGTGGTAGAGGTCTGCCGACTAATTAAACAATGGCAAATTGGTGGCGGGTTGAACGAGCATGAGTAATCAACCATTAAAAAACACTTTTGGGGGTGAAGCGAGTACAAGTAATCAACCAATGAGAATCATTGGTAGAGGGATTACAGGGAAACCGACTAATTAACCAATAAGAATCATTGGCGAAGTTCAGTCGTCTGCTTGACGTAGTGCTGATGGAAACACCAGTAATATAAATTTTTTAAATACATTTTTTAATAATTATTATTAATGAATTTTCATACATTTTTGTAAGGTTAAATTTTTATTTTCTTAGGAATTTTGTGTTTTATTGGTTTAAGGTTATACAAGGTAATGGGGTCAAGGTCAAAGTTAAAGTTAAAGGTCACTTGGATTCAGTATGGTGGTTGGGTGACGTCATAACATGGTGGCTCGCCGATTACATCCCCCCGTCCCCTCTTATACCAGATTATTAAAAATTTTGGTATTTTTATAAATTTTTAAATACAATTTATATATTTTTAAAAATAATTTTTAGCCGTTTTATTATATTTTTTTATATTTTAAAAACATTTTAGAGATTTTTCTGGGTTAAGGTCATCCAAGGTCAAGATCAAAGTCAGCTGGATCCAAGATGGCGGTCGAGTTACGACAATGTAATTTTTCCTTTATTTTTAAATTTTTTTTTTCTTTTTTTAGGGGTTAAAATCATTGAAGTTCACGGGCAGAGTGTCAAGATTAAGGATAACTGGATCCAAGATGGCGGTCGTAGTCGGTAACAGAATGTGCTCACCGACTTTTATAAATTTACAAGAATTTTACAATTTTTTCTCGAGTTTATGTTTTCAAGGTCATTGGGGACAAGGTTAATATCATCCAACGTGTTGGTTGGAGTCATCTATGCAATTGTTTCCTCGATTTTGAAATTGTTTTCGGTTTCTTCTATTTTTTGGGATTTCTTGGAATTTTTTGTGTTCAAGGTCATCCAAGGTCATGGGCGTGGGGTAAATTTCAAGGTCAAAGGTCAAGGTCACTTGGATCTAAAATAGCTGTTTTGTGACTTCACATCATAGCGGCGGGCATGCGCCTGACGCCTACTTCCCTGTTCCCTTGCCTCAGACTTATCATAAATATTCTACTTACATAGCTGTCGAAATCATGTGGGTTCCGCTGAGGGCACCACACTGTTTGCTAAAATAAGTGGTTTGGTATAATAGCACACTACTTTTCACTATGTTGTAACGCATATATAATGTAATATTCGCTACGCAAAATGTAATTATTTCTAGAAAAAGCCTGGGTGTATTGTAAAACCAAATGCAAACAAACGGAATAGATTTGAGTTTAGAGATTTGGGCGGCTCTTAACATAGATGTATTGAGAGCCAATGAGGGTGAAACGATGTTAATATTGAGCAGCGCCGGGTTTGCAAGAGGGTTAAACGGGAGATCCCCGACAAAACCTGCCAACCACCGACATCGTCCATCGCGATTCCCACGTACGAAAATCCGGGAGCGACCCCGCCGGGAATCGTACCGGTTCGCCTAGGTGGGGAAGGGGGTGCGAGTAGTCCAACCATTACACCACAGCGGCTCCACAAACATTATTGTTGAAACTCATTAATTTCACCGTTATTTTGGCAGTTTTTGAGCTAACGTTAGAAACATACGTAGAATAAGAAAATCAGTTTACCTAATCTACAGTCTATTGCCATTCTGGTGTAATGAAAAAACAAATTTAAGAAAAATGGAGGTGTTACTGTAACGGGAACACGGCCGTGTGTTTTGCGTGATTATATGCTGTTCACGGTAAACTGAGCACTTGTGAAAGCCCTACACATTGTGTACTCCTCCACCATATGTGAACATAAACTTGTCATGAGCCCGATCACCTTGTGTATTCATCGGTCAAGCAAAACTGTGGAAATATTATGAAAGTAAATATTTCACAAATTTGCTAACTTCTACATTTACATGCATTAAAAACAGGAAATAAAAAAAAAGAATTTTGAGTATTTACAAATGTTTAACTAACACTTTTAATTCATTGTTAAAGGTGGGAATACTTACTCTCCATCGTCACCAACTTCAGTGGGCACATGTCAGTAATTGTGCCCGTTGAAACTTATTCACGGTATGAGCAGTACAATTCTTCGAAGGTTGATTTCAAAAAGTGCTTATTTTATCGCGAACAGCCCATACGTCTGCGTTAGTGGGGGAGGTAAATTTTTTTTTAAATGTGGAAATTAGATAGAAATAATGAAATCGTTACTTGGGTTTTAATGCTTATATCGACATGTCTGGACCACATCTTGTGTTCGACGCCGTAAATCCGCGCGCTGGTACATCGCAGTTGCTAGAGGCGCTTCCCGGAAATGTTCGCCCTCGCCCAGAATTCCCCCCGCCACCCGCCCGACAGGCCACTTCGCGCTCCGCGCGCCATGTGCGGCAACAAGCCAAGGTCATGCTCGGATCGTTGTCGTGTACCCGATCGAACGAGACCACATTCATTTCAAATGTATTACTAGTCAAGAAGTTATAGTAAGATTTTACCTATAGTCTATTCCCGGTTTCTTCGCACTTTTTCAATAAAAACCTATGAAAAATCACCTCATGTATCACGTGTTTGGTTCTTTCCTAAATATGCCATAGATCGCAAGAGTTTAATACTTCTGTTAACAAGACATTGTCTTATTTTTGTTTAAATTTTACTTTTACCTATATTGTATCTATGAATTATGGTATATCATTTATACCTAATAAGAATATCACTAGAGAGAAAACAGGTGGGTTTGGTAATGCCTTGTAAGAAATAGATCTAAGCAAAATAGAATTGAATCGAGTGCGCACGAATGCGGTGCGCTGGTCTTTTGGTGTGATTTTCATAACCTAGTTAAGCTTTGTTTCCATTAGGCGGAGGAATATCCTGAAAGTAGAACTTAAGCAGGGATTCATAAAAGTTGGAATTAACCTAGAATGGACTATACTCTGGTTGGGAAACTCAATGCTTTTAGTTTGGCAAATAAGAATTTTCGCCGCCAAGGTACACTGCTGTCGCACGTGTATCGGATTTTTCAATTTTGTATGTAAGTAAATAGGATAATTTCCATTTTCATTATATATATATAATTGTGTAAAATCTTCTGAATTGTATTGAGTTGGACCCTATAAGTAAAGAATAAACTTAATTCTTCGCACTAGAGAGTTAATACAACGAGAAATGCCCACATGGTGTTCAATATTCTGTCGTAAATTTGGATTTAGCAAAACTTTGACTTACACAATTACTTGACTTAAATATGACCACTGAATCGAACAGATTAGTAAAAATTGCTAAAAAAATATTTTAGCGATTTCCCGCGCAGTTTCCTCGAAGGGAAGGAGAAAATGACAAAGTTCCCTTTGATGACGACTATAATTATTTCGCACTTAAATTCGCAACGTTTTTTTTAAATCGAAATAAGCTTGCTTATGAACGGTCGATGACAAACACAGTTAAATTTTTTCTGTTTGCCCTTGTAAACTCCACTGGAGGGCGGGAATAATAGTTACGACATAAAGTTAATGCTTAAAAATTTTTGCTGGGGCAAGAATATATGACAATTCGAGAAAAATACGAACATTTCCTATTAAATAAATTAACTTCTCCAGTTTCTGCCAACTTAAAAGTGACCTACTTTGAATACCAGGGCACATCATCGCGGTGGCATTTTTCCCTAAGTCAAACTCTCCCTTAATAAATCTCGTTTTGTTCCCAATGTAAGTGTAATAAACCTTAGTTACCGGGTCGGAATGGATCACCCTGCAAACGTTACATCGCCGTTTCCGTCCTGGTGCCCCATATGTCGGTCTGATTTTTAAATACGTATTTGCGTTGAAATATTTGTTGGACATGTGTGCTGCTATCTGTCGGCTGGCGGTGACAGTTCAGTCGGGAGGTCTTCTTGCAGGACTGAGCTAGCTGTCCGACATTTGTTTCTAGATTCTTTCAAGGAAAGTACAAACAGCGGCACTTGAATTGCCGTAAGATGACCTTGCCTGGCTTCCATGGCCGCCGAGAGGACGGAAGACAAAAGGGATGTAGACGGAGCGAAACCTGAAAACAGCAGCGGCTTGTGTAATTAATTACGACATTACTGCGCACACACTGATGCACAAGGTATTATTTGCCAGCGGAAACGTCTGAAGGCCACACGAAGCGCCGTTCCGCGATGCGCTACAGATAACAACTTTTACGGACCAAGCGCAGTTCATGTAAGAATGATGCATCAATGCGCCCTTTACGAGTTTACTTCCTTAACGAATGCGAGGATAACAAGGAAACCGTATTGCTTTATATAGTTTTTTAATAAATGTGTGCATAGGAATTCTCGACGCAAAGAATTGTTTTCATTGCAATGGAAGAAAACACCCTAAAAGAAGGAGCAAAGAAGAAGAATTATTCACGTAGAAATTAAGTATCGTTATTCTTAATAATTGCTTGTGAAACGAAAAACAAATTAAAGTGCAACGGATGTATTCTTGTACTACTGAAGACTTTCGAAGACTCGCGCGATAACCGTATTTTCTTTTATCTACGGCATTATTCACTTTTTATTTACAAGAGCAGAATTTAACGATGACGGATTGATTGTGTTGTAAAAACTGACTAAAACAGCTTACAGACACCATTAATGGGAGTTCCTGCCATCTTATGACCCCTGACGCACTGTACCTGTCCTAAAAAGTAACTGAGTTTCTTTGACATTGCAGTATTTCTGAATAATTATGGGAACTGTTGCTCATAACAAATATATATATGCCGAGATAAGGTGCCTCAGTTCTCATGTTTAATATGCTTAGTAATTTTATATATTTTTAATTTCGTAGGTTCTTTCACAATCTNGGTGTTACTGTAACGGGAACACGGCCGTGTGTTTTGCGTGATTGTATGCTGTTCACGGTAAACTGAGCACTTGTGAAAGCCCTACACATTGTGTACTCCTCCCCCATATGTGAACATAAACTTGTCATGAGCCCGATCACTTTGTGTATTCATCGGTCAAGCGAAACTGTGGAAATATTATGAAAGTAAATATTTCACAAATTTGCTAACTTCTACATTTACATGCATTAAAAACAGAAAATAAAAAAAAATAATTTTGGGTATTTACAAATGTTTAACTAACACTTTTAATTCATTGTTAAAGGTGGGAATACTTACTATCCGTCGTTACCAACTTCAGTGGGCACATGTCAGTAATTGTGCCCGTTGAAACTTATTCACGGTATGAGCAGTACAATTCTTCGAAGGTTGATTTCAAAAAGTGCTTATTTTATCGCGAACAGCCCATACGTCTGCGTTAGTGGGGGAGGTAAATTTTTTTTTTAATGTGGAAATTAGATAGAAATAATGAAATCGTTACTTGGGTTTTAATGCTTATATCGACATGTCTGGACCACATCTTGTGTTCGACGCCGTAAATCCGCGCGCTGGTACATCGCAGTTGCTAGAGGCGCTTCCCGGAAATGTTCGCCCTCGCCCAGAATTCCCCCCGCCGCCCGCCCGCCTCAGGCCCCTTCGCGCTCCGCGCGCCATGTGAGGCAACAAGTCAAGGCCATGCTCGGATCGTTGTCGTGTACCCGATCGAACGAGACCACATTCATTTCAAATGTATTACTAGTCAAGAAGTTATAGTAAGATTTTACCTATAGTCTATTCCCGGTTTCTTCACACTTTTTCAATAAAAACCTATGAAAAATCACTTCATGTATTACGTGTTTGGTTCTTTCCTAAATATGCCATAGATCGCAAGAGTTTAATACTTCTGTTAACAAGACATTGTCTTATTTTTGTTTAAATTTAACTTTTGCCTATATTGTATCTATGAATTATGGTATATCATTTATACCTAATAAGAATATCACCAGAGAGAAAACAGGTGGGTTTGGTAATGCCTAGTAAGAAATAGAACTACGCAAAATAGAATTGAATCGAGTGCGCACGAATGCGGTGCGCTGGTCTTTTGGTGTGATTTTCATAACCTAGTTAAGCTTTGTTTCCATTAGGCGGAGGAATATCCTGAAAGTAGAACTTAAGCAGGGATTCATAAAAGTTGGAATTAACCTAGAATGGACTATACTCTGGTTGGGAAACTCAATGCTTTTAGTTTGGCAAATAAGAATTTTCGCCGCCAAGGTACACTGCTGTCGCACGTGTATCGGATTTTTCAATTTTGTATGTAAGTAAATAGGATAATTTCCATTTTCATTATATATATATATATATATAATTGTGTAAAATCTTCTGAATTGTATTGAGTTGGACCCTATAAGTAAAGAATAAACTTAATTCTTCGCACTAGAGAGTTAATACAACGAGAAATGCCCACATGATGTTCAATATTCTGTCGTAAATTTGGATTTAGCAAAACGTTGACTTACACAATTACTTGACTTAAATATGACCACTGAATCGAATAGATTAGTAAAAATTGCTAAAAAAATATTTTAGCGATTTCCCGCGCAGTTTCCTCGAAGGGAAGGAGAAAATGACAAAGTTCCCTTTGATGACGACTATGATTATTTCGCACTTAAATTCGCTACGTTTTTTTAAAATCGAAATAAGCTTGCTTATGAACGGTCGATGACAAACACAGTTAAATTTTTTCTGTTTGCCCTTGTAAACTCCNAAATCGAAATAAGCTTGCTTATGAACGGTCGATGACAAACACAGTTAAATTTTTTCTGTTTGCCCTTGTAAACTCCACTGGAGGGCGGGAATAATAGTTACGACATAAAGTTAATGCTTAAAAATTTTTGCTGGGGCAAGAATATATGACAATTCGAGAAAAATACGAACATTTCCTATTAAATAAATTAACTTCTCCAGTTTCTGCCAACTTAAAAGTGACCTGCTTTGAATACCAGGGCACATCATCGCGGTGGCATTTTTCCCTAAGTCAAACTCTCCCTTAATAAATCTCGTTTTGTTCCCAAAGTAGGTGTAATAAACCTTAGTTACCGGGTCGGAATGGATCACCCTGCAAACGTTACATCGCCGTTTCCGTCCTGGTGCCCCATATGTCGGTCTGATTTTTAAATACGTATTTGCGTTGAAATATTTGTTGGACATGTGTGCTGCTATCTGTCGGCTGGCGGTGACAGTTCAGTCGGGAGGTCTTCTTGCAGGACTGAGCTAGCTGTCCGACATTTGTTTCTAGATTCTTTCAAGGNGGTGACAGTTCAGTCGGGAGGTCTTCTTGCAGGACTGAGCTAGCTGTCCGACATTTGTTTCTAGATTCTTTCAAGGAAAGTACAAACAGCGGCACTTGAATTGCCGTAAGATGACCTTGCCTGGCTTCCATGGCCGCCGAGAGGACGGAAGACAAAAGGGATGTAGACGGAGCGAAACCTGAAAACAGCAGCGGCTTGTGTAATTAATTACGACATTACCGCGCACACACTGATGCACAAGGTATTATTTGCCAGCGGAAACGTCCGAAGGCCACACGAAGCGCCGTTCCGCGATGCGCTACAGATAACAACTTTTACGGACCAAGCGCAGTTCATGTAAGAATGATGCATCAATGCGCCCTTTACGAGTTTACTTCCTTAACGAATGCGAGGATAACAAGGAAACCGTATTGCTTTATATAGTGTNGAATGCGAGGATAACAAGGAAACCGTATTGCTTTATATAGTGTTTTAATAAATGTGTGCATAGGAATTCTCGACGCAAAGAATTGTTTTCATTGCAATGGAAGAAAACACCCTAAAAGAAGGAGCAAAGAAGAAGAATTATTCACGTAGAAATTAAGTATCGTTATTCTTAATAATTGCTTGTGAAACGAAAAACAAATTAAAGTGCAACGGATGTATTCTTGTACTACTGAAGACTTTCGAAGACTCGCGCGATAACCGTATTTTCTTTTATCTACGGCATTATTCACTTTTTATTTACAAGAGCAGAATTTAACGATGACGGATTGATTGTGTTGTAAAAACTGACTAAAACAGCTTACACACACCATTAATGGGAGTTCCTGCCATCTTATGACCCCTGACGCATTGTACCAGTCCTAAAAAGTAACTGAGTTTCTTTGACATTGCAGTATTTCTGAATAATTATGGGAACTGTTGCTCATAACAAATATATATATGCCGAGATAAGGTGCCTCAGTTCTCATGTTTAATATGATTAGTAATTTTATATATTTTTAATTTCGTAGGTTCTTTCACAATCTGCAAAAAAAATTTTCACCGAAACAATTTGCAGTATTTTCCCCTTTGTTCCTCATACAAATTTTTGCCAACAAGTTCGAGTTTTTGTTAGTAAACGTTAAAAAATGTTACCCTGTAACTAAAAATTCAATTTAATTTTCAGTATGAAGCAAACTACAAGTTAAGTCTATAAAGAAGTGCGTAATGGCTTCCTATTGTGAATAATAAGGGCCACCTGTTTTCTGCGAAGAGATATCAGGACTACTTGTACTCCAGAGCTCAGATCCACTTTCGTGATTGGATGAGTTTAACTGTCACGCGTTGTAGGTGTCTGTCCGCGAATCACGGGCACTCAGCGTCGAGTTACCTAATTCTGATTGGCCCAGTCAGGCGAGGAACTACCTCCCGACAAAGACACTTGGCCAATAATCGTAGGAAATCGGCACGTCTGCCATAGGACATTGGAGTCTAGCCTTCACGAAAATCCTGTAAAATGAAAATGTGCTNCGTAGGAAATCGGCACGTCTGCCATAGGACATTGGAGTCTAGCCTTCACGAAAATCCTGTAAAATGAAAATGTGCTTCGTCACTTGAGAGCACAACTGCGTCTGTTGGAACGTTTTCCAGGATAGCCTGACAAGATGCAATACGGTTGGCCCAATCACGTTCACTAAGTTCCTGCACAACCATGATTTTGTACGGATGAAAGTGGAGGTCTTGGTGTAAAATTCTTCTCACAGTACGATCAGATATTCCCAAGCTGGCAGCGTGCCTACGGGCTGGACGTCTTGGAGATTTGGTAACTGCTTGTTGGAGTAATTGAACGTTCTGTGGAGTTCGAGCGCTGCGAGGTCTACCTGGCGGTGCATTTTTTAAAGCCGAACCTGTGACTCTAAAATATTTTAACCCACAATAGAACGGTTTTCCTGTCAGAGACTGCACCGTGCCGACCAATTCCGAAGCGCGTACGAAATAATCGCTGCGTTGTGATTACAGAATCGCCATTTTTAAAATAGGTTTCAAGAACGAACGCACGATGTTCACCGCTCCATGCCATGGTGGCGACTGAAATTGCAGCAGTGGTGCTGCGTTATGACACANGGTGGTGCATTTTTTAAAGCCGAACCTGTGACTCTAAAATATTTTAACCCACAATAGAACGGTTTTCCTGTCAGATACTGCACCGTGCCGACCAATTCCGAAGCGCGTACGAAATAATCGCTGCGTTGTGATTACAGAATCGCCATTTTTTAAATAGGTTTCAAAAACGAACGCACGATGTTCACCGCTCCATGCCATGGTGGCGACTGAAATTGCAGCAGTGGTGCTGCGTTATGACACANAACGAACGCACGATGTTCACCGCTCCATGCCATGGTGGCGACTGAAATTGCAGCAGTGGTGCTGCGTTATGACACAACCCCGGGCCGCCTACCTCCACTAGCGCCGAGCCCATGGCGGTGGCAAATTCGGGACTTATTTCTGCCGCTCCCTTTATTTGTCACAAAAAAATTACAAACAAACTCTCGAGCTGAATTTTTGAACGAAATAAATAAGTTCAGTGTCCGAAAAAATATATATATATATATATCTATATATATATTTAGTTGATTCAACTAAACATTTTGTTGGCAGTCAAATTTAATTTGGCCCAACGCAGAGGTTTTTATTATTCAAACGTGTTTTTTTCTAAATGAACAAAGTTAATTTTGTTACTTTTCAAGTGTTGCTTACTCAACAAAATATTTTTTGGCTACATACAAACAAATATTTGGTTGGCTGAAACAAACCTTTTTCTCAGTGTGGGATATTCCCTAATGGTCGGGCTACCGTCTGGCATGTAGTCTCCGGGATCTGATTGGTCAACAACGTTCCGCCATACTGCTGGCCGGTGATAGCATTTTACCGGCTGGAGCTCGAGGTTCACTACCACCACGTCACCTCTGTATTCTTAACTATTCTGTGCCCGTGGCATCGTCTGATTTGCCGCGCCGCTGCACTGTCAGTTGCCGAAGGGAAGCTGCTTCTCGGGGGAATCCATTAAAAGAATAATCCCAGCTCCCCTTCGTTTCCCTTCACACTAAAGCCAGGCACGTTGCATAGCCTCCAGTAACAAACTGGGGTTCCACTCTTATGTTAGAAAATAGCGAACAATCGCCGAAGGCAAGTTGCCTCTCCACTGCTGCCCTTCAGCCGCGCGCGCGTTTGCCAATACAGACAGCACTTCCGAAAGAGAGCCCCTGCCCCTCACACGAAATACAAATCGATGACTGGAAATACATTAGCAAACGGGTGCCAACTGTTGAAATCAGTAGACTTTACTGGAGACTATACTGCTTCTAGCAGTGTATGTCACGCGAGGCGATATAGTAACGCAAAAGAACAGCGAATGCGGGTATTAAAAAAATAGTAAAGAAAAAGACGGAAATTTCCTGCAGAATGTAGATATGCCATTGTGCCGTCCACAGATATAAGTCCCAACATGTACTACCCCCAAACTTTATATCATAGAACATGGTTTAAAGTACATAATGTATCGGTTCATAATGTTGTGGTGAGGCAGCATTTTTTCTTTAGTTTCGAAACTAATGTTTTGGTAATTTTCAGTTTGTTTTGGTAAGTATTGTAATGCCATGTCTACTTCTCTTAAATTTTATTTGTTATATTAACTTTCATATAAATTTTGTTAAAGATTTCAGTTTATGCTCAACCTACAGGCATTACACTTCTTCGTTAATAAATTTATGAACGAATTACTATAAAACCGTTGCCATTTTAAGGATNCAACCTACAGGCATTACACTTCTTCGTTAATAAATTTATGAACGAATTACTATAAAACCGTTGCCATTTTAAGGATGTAATAGCTGACTGACTTTTTTCTTTAATTTTTACATGATTAATAATTTTAACACTTAGAAATTAGTTTTGCTTCCGCGTCACGAATTTTATTGCAAAATAATGGTAAAGGTTGTTCGCGGTAAACTGAGCACTTTTGAAAACCACCCAAAAAAAATAGTAATAACCGCCCGTAAATACGTATATCCTACATTAGGTACACCCTGGAATGCAGGTTCCAAGTTACGTTGGTAGGTAATTTGTAAATATAGTTCTTAATATTTGACGTATTGCGAGCGTGACGTTTAAATGTGTTCATTGATGTTATTATTTATTTTTTTATCACATGAGAGTATGAAATTACATATTATGGTAGTGCCACTGTAACTTAGGACTTGAGAGTTCTGTCAATGTCGGGCTACTTCTCCCCGGGAAAGGAAGCAATTGGACGACGGTGGTACGGCTGGTGGGAAGGAGTGCCTGCAGATTCGTCTGCCCACCTGCCAGCTACCTGTAGTTGGTGCTTTGCAAGTCGTTCTGTCTCTCTCTTTCACTAGGCGGAGCCAAGTCCGTTCTTAGGCCGGCGTGACTATAGAAACACGTTTAAATTCGCAAATATAATAAGGTTTCACTTTTATAGCAGATGAATAAAGCTGTAAGTCCCATGGCAATGTAAATTTTATACGCAGCGGAATGATACAAACTGAAGAGAGAAGTAGATCTGAAGCATGGTTTTCAAAGATGCTCAATTAACAGCGGAAAATCTTATAATAGAGATGTAATGAGAGATGCTTGGCTGTAGTTTGCGACCGAAGTTTTCATCGTCGATGGAGGTGAAGATGAAGCAGTTACGGAATGCAATGGCAAAGGAAACGGGAATACAGCGAGAAAATTCACCGATTTACGGCAACGTCCGCCACTTTACCCGAATCCCGTGGTCTGACCACTACAGTGCCGCAAACCTCTCCGAATAAGAGCGACAATTATAATTGTTCCCATTGGATAATTTAGTGGCAGCGACTTTCAAGTTATTCAGACAGCCCGTGTTTAATTTTAAAAATTATGTTTACAATATTTGCAAAAAAAAAAAGTGTTTCAGCCCCGGACTAGAAGTCGTACACTTAGAATCACTCTGTACCGTAATCTGTCTCTTACTTTTGACTTGTTTTTACGTGAAGAATCTGCAACCTGAGGCTGTCGTCGTTCAAGTACGCCCTGAAGAGACGAGAAGTAAAATATTTTTAAAAAATCCATTACGTAATTTCAGTTCGCAGTTCCCGTACAAGGAGGACCGACTGATGATGTTTTGCACCCAAGGCGTTAATGAATTTCTGTGCAGTTGGTAGGTGCAAGCGCTCCGGAGACCGCTGTAGCCACGAAGGTCCAATCATCTTCCGTGTTCTGGCACGTAACAACGTGTCATGAAACTTCAACTTTTTAATTAAGTTTTCAGTAGAGAGCGTCACGAGAACATCGTTAATTTCAGGTGGGGCGATAAAAGCAGATTTTACGACTGCGTTGAGTGAAGCCGAACGTCCTTGTTATCCCTGGTACAGTGTCACTTGTTATGTATTACGTGTACACAAGACAATAAATTGCTTACCGTTCCAGTAGTAATTTATCTCCCGTTACCCGAGGAGCAAACCGTCCAGGTAGATCAAGATTTAAGCGACTGAAAGTTGCGTGCATCATGCTAAGCATAACTAGTGGAACGTGCTCGCTTTGAGAATCGCCCTCGCGAGTGAGCTGGAGTGTAGATGTGTTTGCAAATCTTGGCGGCTGCTTGCAAACCGGAGCGTTGAAGGCCTTCCGACAGCTGTGTCGACGACTGAGGAAATTACAAAGGAACAAAATCTACTTGTCTCCGTGGAACCCGGGGTTTGACTACCAGCCCGTCTATCCCAATTTCTGTCTCCCGTGATGTTCCGAAATATTGCTGCTTCCTTTCCCATGTTCTTATTANACCAGCCCGTCTATCCCAATTTCTGTCTCCCGTGATGTTCCGAAATATTGCTGCTTCCTTTCCCATGTTCTTATTGTCTAACCCAATGCTTCCGTCTCTAATGACCTCACTGTCGACCAGGTGTTCGGCTATGAACAGAAAACCCTTCATAGTGACGAAAATTTAAAGCGCAGTTAAAAAAAATATGTACAAGAATGAAAGACTATATAGTTAGTTGCCTTGAACAGCCGGTGTATCAACCGCTTCTCGTGGCCAAACGGTAAATTTTGAAATCCCTGCTTAGGATATATTTTTGTGTTCATTTTGTACACTTTCGCTATACTTAAAATTATCATTTTCACTGACCTACTAGCTTTATTCATTCGTAGGTCAAGTGTGTCAGTTATGTATATANCTAGCTTTATTCATTCGTAGGTCAAGTGTGTCAGTTATGTATATATATATGTATATATATATATTTATATATACACACACACTTCTTGCCGATATAGTTTTGTTGTTTATATCTAGCCATTCTATATGCTTTTAAGGCTCTCAGTGGTTCGGAGGGTTGTTGGTTCCTTTTCGCATTTTCATTCTTCTGGCTGCCTTAAAATTTACCCCAAGAGTGCAATTTATTTAATGGGGAAGTCCCAATGGTTTCACATACACACAAACGCACACACACACAGACACACACACAGATATATATCTGTCTGTGTGTGTGCGTGCGGTGTGTTAAACATATGCAAATTCTCAGTTTTATATACACAAAATATTTTAAAACTAAATAAATTCAGTATCTAATAATTTATCAATTACAATTTGAATTCAACGTTAACTCGTCCAGTTCCGAATTAATTTATGAACTTAAGGGTTGCGGTTGTTAAATTGTTTTATGGGTGGTGTACCTGTGTTGATCGCGCTTCTCGCAACCAGTGAACAGCATACTGAGTGTTTGTTGACGTCAGCATTAAGCAATAAGCATTCACCAATGAGAGATCCAGAAACTTAAATTATTCGGATTACTAGGTTCCTTTCGAAACACTGAAAACGCCAGCCACTAATTCCTTGTTGTGTACACTACTGAGCATAAATGTCCTCGATGTGCAACATGTATTTATCATGGACACGGGGATCAAACCAGTTAAAACAAGGAACGACATTCACTGTTTTATTTACCAACTTTACTAGCAACTTGTCAGTCAACTTGTCTGTTAATATCCAGTTAAGAGGCAGTGACGTTTGTGAAGTGAGTGAGTGAACACATTTGGGCGGCTCTTAACACCGAGGTCTTGAGAGCCGATAAGGGTGATTGAAGTGAGTATGGAGCAGCGCCGGAATGAAAGGGCGGGGAAACGGGAGATCCCTGAGAAAACTCACCTAGCAGTGGCATCATCCGGCAANGGGAGATCCCCGAGTAAACCCGCCAACCAGTGGCACCGTCCGGCACGATTCCCACAAACGAAAAACCGAGCAGGCTGGGGATTGAACCCGACTCACCATGTTGGGACGTGAGTAGTATATCCGCTCAGCCACCGTGGCCCCACAGTGACTTCTGTGTAACATTGCTTTCATAAGTGGCCAATTATTTCAAAATTATAAAATATTTTTAGGGTTGCTTTCAGCTTGTCATCGTAACATTATTAATAATACTTACGGAAGTTTAAAAAACTTGCTCCGGAATAGCATAATGAGCAAAGCTCTCAGCATGCGAACATGTAATTCCTTGCATGTTTTGACGAAAATTCGTTCCCTACCACCACTATCATCACCAANGCTCTCAGCATGCGAACATGTAATTCCTTGCATGTTTTGACGAAAATTCGTTCCCTACCACCACTATCATCACCAATTTTTTCCCGATTAAAAGTAAATATTTCGTTAGTAATAATTATTATATTTCATGTAATATATTGTTTTCAGAATATTAAAAGAGCGAAAGACATAAGCCTTACGTCATGTCTCCAACATTAATTGCTCCAGTTCCGCAAGTCTACCATAGATAATTAACTGACTTCATGACTGGTATTTCACAGACTGGTGACACTTGTTCGTGTTTAGAGTATATGGTGCATTATTGTCAAATTATTTTTTTTAATAAAATTAACTACAAGAAACTAATGGGTAAAGTATTGTATCAATAGTGCCCTAGGAGCGTATCCGGGTTCGTGATGGATGGAGGTCTTAATAAAAATAAAAGCACTAAATTCAATAATTGTATTTACTCTCAATGCTACACAGTCAAACATCTCTTATTTGCCAGTCTGAGCGTCCTACTAACTCTTATTATTCTAATTTAGCGCAATATTGAATAACTATCTCCATTTCAATTAAAGTCTCTATCACAGTCTTTACTCTTTCTAATGTCCCTTAAATAGGTCCAATTATTTTTACATGTTTAGTTAAAACTGTCTATTTCCATCGTCCCTAATGTCTTTTGAATCACGCATCCAGTTCACATTCCCGCAGATCAGTCCCACTCCTCACTGCACCCAAGCCCGCCAACGCACTCTCGCAGATCGCTGCTGTCGTCCCTCGCCGCTCCGGATTCGCCCAACTGTCGCTTAAGGTCGCACGAGGCGCTAAACTCTCGGCTCTTTATCACTCTCCCCTCGGAGGCCCGCATTTTGTATTAATACTTGAGGTAGGTGCCGTCTAGAATATTCTTGGCAATCCAAGATGTTCTTGGAAAAGTAATGGTGACGATGAGAACATGAACAGAGAAATGATGTCATGAACAGAGAAATATGAGCTTCTCAGGGGTCAGCGAGGCGCGAACTGCGATAAGTTTATCGGTGTGTGTGGCGGCGTCCTTTATGATAGGCCACTCGCTTTCTGTAACAGATACGTGGCCACCAGTCTATCACTCGCATGTTCATTCAAAACATTCCTTCGACTTGCTGCCGCCGCTATCTTATAATTGCTGTACTTCACTTCCACTCGCCCGTGCGGGATACGAAGCAGCGAGCTNGACTTGCTGCCGCCGCTATCTTATAATTGCTGTACTTCACTTCCACTCGCCCGTGCGGGATACGAAGCAGCGAGCTCGTAACAGTATTATAGATTTTTGCACGTTAATGTTATTAAAATAAACCACTAATTGTATTTTCAAAAAATTAATTTTTCTGACTACTTCGGGATAAAATCTGAAGTCATTATTTGAATACTTTTTAATACAAACTGCTGTTTTATATGGCAGTATTATGCTAAAAGAATGTACTTGAAGCTTTGACAAGCGAATTGACCTTCATAGAAACTTCCCTGTCATAAAATTATAGGATCGCCTCTTATAGACGTACACTGCAAGGCACTACGCAAGTTCAGTGTCTGGAACTATAAAGGAGCGGGACATATAATACTCTTACCAATGTCGCCATTATCGCTTCTGTGTCCAGAAAAGTAAAATAGCTATGGCAAGTGGATACCGTACCGTAGTCTACAATTTATTTCTATAACATCTCATATAATTTTTGTAAATAATAAAGTCAACAAATTTGCTCTGCTTACTCAAATCATTAAGTGGCTATAAATGTTTGTAAAAAGAGGAACGTTCGGAAGATAACTACGTGGAAACACTGTAGCGAGGTAGAAAGTTCGTGGTAAATATCCACGAGCACGATACAAGTAGTTCTGGGCCGCACCTCTCCTGGCGCAGAAACTACAAACACCAGTGGGATACCGGTGTTCGGTACTCCGTCCTGCATAAGGCTATTCACGCTTGGTGCGGAAGGGGGGGGTGGGGCTCCGAAGTGTCTGGTTGTGTAGGCGTGACTCCAATATAACATGGAGAAACAAAGAGACCGAGCAAAAATTCCCACCCCAGCACCCTTACATATACATAATAATAATTATTATTACATTAAAAAAATAAAGCAAAATGTGATTTAGAATAAAAAGCAAGGTGGTTGATAAAGAAAGTAGAACTTACTTTCGGGTAAAAAAATGAGTTTTAATAAAAGTGAATCAACATGACAATAATAAAATATTTTTAATGTGTAACGGTAACAACAGTAACAAAGGCTTGTTATAAAATATCTTTGGTATTTGACCACAACAACTGTTGTAATAAAATAAAAGTTTTTTTTAATAAAAGAAACTATCATTAGTTCGTTGGGATCCCGCAATTAAAAAAAATTCATGTTCAGAATTACAAAATATGTCCAGCCGAAATGAATAAATTTAGAGGTAACATTT
>NQII01003953.1:161347-179363 GCA_002778355.1 Clitarchus hookeri
AGTCCAAAATAAGTTTGTTAACAAAAACGGCGACTTGATAGCTTTATAGTTGAAAGATTCATGCACATGCCGAAAATTATGGAAAAAAGACTGGACTTTCCTGAGATGTTGCCCATCATCGGGACATCTCAAGGACAACGCCAGTATAGGTGTTACTTCATCATAAAATCGGCATCAAGAAGACGCAATGCAACTTCAAAGAAAATCTGCCACGCCTTGGTAGCAAGGTACAGAAATGGCCTCAACGCAGCATTTTCCAACCGAACAGGTGGACCGCCAAAGCGGTAAAACTAAAAAAAAAACACTCCATTAAAACTGGATAATAATCGGAGATAATAAAATTTCGTGTCACGCCATAACGAGTAGAAAGCAAGAAGAAAACTGTAAGGTGTGTTCCGAAAATACCAGTGACTATCACAGATATCAAGTCGCTTGACACAAAACCAATGATACTATCCTTTTTCATTACGAGGTATTTTACATTAGTAACATTAATAATTTATAAAATTACATTGACAGAAAATAATTTAAGTATGAAATTCACAAACCACATACAGGATATTTCATTACAAAATTTACAATTCCTTTAACTAAAGATATTTCAATCGGTTGACACAACAGTTTAACCTAATCAGAGTAACTGGTCACCGATAAATTTCAAAATGAAAAAGGAACGAAATCTTGGAACATTCCTACTAGAATGTACAAAATTACAGAAACAGTGACTAAAACATCATCTAACCTTGCTTCTACATAGAAATAAACAAGAAGGCTAAGTGCTGGAAGATAAAACAAGTGGCTTTGCCATGAAGAGCAAAACTATTCCATGAAAGAGAAAACGATGTTTAAAAAACATGGTTAAAAGTAAGCGAGTGCCTAGAAATTGCACAACAGTGGTTTACACCTCACTGTTAGAGTTATCGGCACAAGTCTGTTTCATCACGTGGATAAAAAAGCCAATCATATGTGACATAAGACGTCATCTGTGGGATTATTTAGAACTCTTAGTTATTATTAAAATTTCATTGATATAAATAATTTACCTACATCCGCCGGATATCGAAAAGTATTCCGTGGCTAGTAATCGATCCGAATACCGTAGTTGAGGCTTTTGGATCTGGGCCGGGATGGCAATACCAATTTAGATGTTATCATTGAAGTTACCAGAGTAACTATCTTCTTTGGAGGGCTACCCTGGCTTTGCTGAATGCATTAGACATAACAAGCGGCGAGTGTCTTCTCATTGCTACACATGGCAGAATAAAAGCTTGTAGCTAAAAAAAAAAAAAGGCTAGAAAACTAGTTGCACAATTTTAACATCAGGTAGACAACTGCATTAAAACATTTAAATTCTGCATTTTATACAAATTTGGTTTACATTTGTTCAGAATTAATTAAACATTATATTACATATTAACTTTTTTGTTTTAACTATAATGAACTTCAGCATCCTGTCTCATATATTTATTTCATTTTGGCAGCAACTATAAACATTTACGGCACATTTGTGTAGCGGAAATACTTCAATACTTTTCAGGCTAATTACACCAAGATAATGCTTCGGCCAATTTTTAAATTGCATATGGTAATTGATCTTGTATCAGCCACTTCGTTGTATGTTAACATCAACGCAAATATTATCATTGTAACGAAACAAGTGCAGTGAACCTGAACAATGTGTTTGGACACACAACANATCAACGCAAATATTATCATTGTAACGAAACAAGTGCAGTGAACCTGAACAATGTGTTTGGACACACAACAAAACTTTGTTTTTCTACAAGAATACGCAAGGTTGACGAAGAAAAATAGTCTTGCTGCTCCAGTGCACGTTCGTACATTTCCTAAACTTACGGCGAATATTTAACAAATAATTACCAGTGTAGGCCCACTGAGAACCAGGTAATAAAATCCATTTTTTTATATTTATATTTCGTGGCTGGTACATCAGTATTACTGCGTCGAAATGTTCACGCGACTAAATGAACTCTAAAAATTTGGCGGAATGCCGAGTTTCATCTAAATCCATTGGCACTGAATGACTNGACTTGCTGCCGCCGCTATCTTATAATTGCTGTACTTCACTTCCACTCGCCCGTGCGGGATACGAAGCAGCGAGCGCGTAACAGTATTATAGTTTTTTGCACGTTAATGTTATTAAAATAAATCACTAATTGTATTTTCAAAAAATAAATTTTTTTGACTACTTCGAGATAAAATCTGAAGTCATTATTTGAATACTTTTTAATACAAACTGCTGTTTTATATGGCAGTATTATGCTAAAAGAATGTACTTGAAGCTTGGACAAGCGAATTGACCTTCATAGAAACTTCCCTGTAATAAAATTATAGGATCGCCTCTTATAGACGTACACTGCAAGGCACTACGCAAGTTCAGTGTCTGGAACTATAAAGGAGCGGGACATATAATACTCTTACCAATGTCGCCATTATCGCTTCTGTGCCCAGAAAAGTAAAATAGCTATGGCAAGTGGATACCGTACCGTAGTCTACAATTCATTTCTATAACATCTCATATAATTTTTGTAAATAATAAAGTCAACAAATTTTCTCTGCTTACTCAAATCATTAAGTGGCTATAAATGTTTGTAAAAAGAGGAACGTTCGGAAGATAACTACGTGGAAACACTGTAGCGAGGTAGAAACTTCGTGGTAAATCCCCACGAGCATGCTACAAGTAGTTCTGGGCCGCACCTCTCCTGGCGCAGAAACTACAAACACCAGTGGGATACCGGTGTTCGGTGCTCCGCCCTGTCTAAGGCTATTCACGCTTGGTGCGGGAGGGGAAGCTCCGAAGTGTCTGGTTGTGTAGGTGTGACTCCAATATAACATGGAGAAACAAAGAGACCGAGCCAAAATTCCCACTCCAGCACCCTTACACATACATAATAATAATTATTATTACATTAGAAAAATAAAGCAAAATGTGATTTAGAATAAAAAGAAATGTGGTTGATAAAGAAAGTAGAACTTTCTTTCGGGTGACCAAAATGAGTTTTAATAAAAGTGAAACAACATGACAAAATTAAAATATTTTTAATGTCACAGTAACCACAGTAACAAAGGCTTGTTATAAAATATTTTTGGTATTTGACCACAACGAACTGATGTAATAAAATAAAAGTTTTTTAATAAAAGAAACTATCATTAGTTCGTCGGGATCCCGCAATAAAAAAAATTCATGTTCAGAATTACAAAATATGTCCAGCCAAAATGAATAAATTTAGAGGTTACTTTTTTTTTTTTTTTTTTTTTTTTTTTTTTTTTTTTTTTTTTTNTGTATAGTTTAAAGGTTCATGAATATGCCAAAAATGATGGAAAAAAGGCTGGACTTTCCTGCGATGTTGCCCATCTTCGGGACATCTCCCTTGCCAACGCCAGTATAGGTGTTACTTCATCATAAAATCGGCATCAAGAAGACGCAATGCAACTTCAAAGAAAATCTGCCACGCCTTGGCAGTAAGGTAGAGAAATTGCTTCAACACAGCATTTTCCAACCGAACAGGTGGACCGCCAAAGCGGTAAAACTCAAATATCACTCCATTAAAAGTGGATAATAGCCGGAGATAAAATTTCGTGTCACGCCATGACGAATAGAAAGCAAGAAGAAAACTGTAGGGTGTGTTCCGAAAATACCAGTCACTATCACAGATATCAAGTCGCTTGATACAAAACCAATGATAGTATCATTTTTCATTTCGAGGTATTTTACATTAATAAGATTTATAATTTATAAAATTGCATTGGCAGAAAATAATTTAAATATGAAATTCACAAATCAAATTCAAGATATTTCATTACAAAATTTACAATTCCTTTAACTAAAGATATTTCAATCGGTTGACACAACAGTTTAACTTAATCAGAGTAACTGGTCACCGATAAATTTCAAAATGAAAAAGGAACCAAATCTTGGAACATTCCTACTTGAATAAACAAAATTACAGAAGCAGTGACTAAAACATTATCTAACCTTGCTTCTGCATAGAAATAATTAAGAAGGCTAGGTGCTGGAAAACTAAACAAGCGGCTCTGCTATGAAGAGCAAAACTATCCCCTGAAAGAGAATACAATGTTTAAAAAAACATGGTTAAAAGTAAGCGAGTGCCTACAAATTGCACAACAGTAGTTTACATCTCACTGTTAGAGTTATCGGCACAAGTTTGTTTGATCACGTGGGTAAAAAAACGAATCACATGTGACATAAGACGTCATCTGTGGAATTATTTAGAACTCTTAGTTATTATTAAAATTTCATTGATATAAATAATTTACCTACATCCGCCGGATATCGAAAAGTATTCCGTGGCTAGTAATCGATCCGAATACCGTAGTTGAGGCTTTTGGATCTGGGCCAGGATGGCAATACCAATTTGAGATGTTATCATTGAAGTTACCAGAGTAACTATCTTCTTTGGAGGGCTACCCTAGCTTTGCTGAATGCATTAGACATAACAAGCGGCGAGTGTCTTCTCATTGCTACACATGGCAGAATAAAAGCTTGTAGCTAAAAAAAAAAAAGGCTAGAAAACTAGTTGCACAATTTTAACATCAGGTAGACAACTGCATTAAAACATTTAAATTCTGCATTTTATACAAATTTGGTTTACATTTGTTCAGAATTAATTAAACATTATATTACATATTAACTTTTTTGTTTTAACTATAATGAACTTCAGCATCCTGTCTCATATATTTATTTCATTTTGGCAGCAACTATAAACATTTACGGCACATTTGTGTAGCGGAAATACTTCAATACTTTTCAGGCTAATTACACCAAGATAATGCTTCGGCCAATTTTTAAATTGCATATGGCAATTGATCTTGTATCAGCCACTTCGTTGTATTTTAACATCAACGCAAATATTATCATTGTAACGAAACAAGTGCAGTGAACCTGAACAATGTGTTTGGACACACAACAAAACGTTGTTTTTCTACAAGAATGCGCAAGTTTGACGAAGAAAAATAGTCTTGCTGCTCCAGTGCACGTTCGTACATTTCCTAAACTTACGGCGAATATTTAACAAATAATTACCAGTATAGGCCCACTGAGAACCAGGTAATAAAATCAATTTTTTAATATTTATATTTCGTGGCTGGTACATCAGTATTACTGCGTCGAAAAGTTCACGCGACTAAATGAACTCTAAAAATTTGGCGGAATGCCGAGTTTCATCTAAATCCATTGGCACTGAATGACTTAGACTCGGACAACCTGTAATCGATTTCGAGTTTCAGTGTTTTAAGATGCATCGTGGAATTGGTATGAGTGAACGATTTTACTCTCATATTAGAATCGTAAAATGGTATTGAAATGAGAGATTCCGAGCCCTCTTTACGGGTAGGACTTCAGTGCCAATTGTGGTGAAGTGAGATGAAGATGGAGCAAAGACTGAGTGTAGGGGCAAGGGATATGGGAATACCCAAAGGCAACGTACACCACTTTTCTCAATTGCAATTACATTACGAGCCGAACAATTTACAACTACTTGAAATTTTAGCTTCGTTGGATCCGTGATTATGTTCCTGCCTCATTTATCATGGCATTCCTACCGGTGTTTGGCGACAGTGTCCGTCCAGCCGACGGCAGTCCGCCCACGAGTGCAGCAGTGCGCGGTTGTAATGACCTCGCCGGTGTACAATAAAATGGCCCGGTAGTTACCCCTCCGAGTACCGCTACTGCAAGCCCTGCAGATCCATCATCATTATCGTCCTCATCTCCGGAGACGGACGACCCACGTACCGAGAATTTCTTAAAATGNCCAAAGGCAACGTACACCACTTTTCTCAATTGCAATTACATTACGAGCCGAACAATTTACAACTACTTGAAATTTCAGCTTCGTTGGATCCGTGATTATGTTCCTGCCTCGTTTATCATGGCATTCCTATTGGTGTTTGGCGACAGTGTCCGTCCAGCCGACGGCAGTCCGCCCACGAGTGCAGCAGTGCGCGGTTGTAATGACCTCGCCGGTGTACAATAAAATGGCCCGGTAGTTACCCCTCCGAGTACCGCTACTGCACGCCCTGCAGATCCATCATCATTATCGTCCTCATCTCCGGAGACGGACGACCCACGTACCGAGAATTTCTTAAAATGNGCCCTGCAGATCCATCATCATTATCGTCCTCATCTCCGGAGACGGACGACCCACGTACCGAGAATTTCTTAAAATGAACCTCTGTTTCCCCTCCACCGCCGGCCGTCTCCTTTCGCCACCGCGGCCAGATGTGCCGGGAGGTCAGGCGGTGCGGCACGACTCGACCTGTCGCAATTACTCGAGCGGTGCTCCAGGTCGCGCGAGCTTCGATACGCGACAGTGGCAGCGGCAGACGGCGAATGCGAGCAAGCTTCGAACCCTACAGCACTTAAAGGCTGTCGGATACTAAAAATTCCGTGTACGACAAAGATATGTGTGCCATTTTTTAGATTTAAATAAGTATTGTTTTAAAGGCTGTTCACGATAAAGTGAGCACTTTTGAAATCAACCATTGAAAAATGTCACTGTCCCTACCTGCATGTATTTTTAACGGGCACGCATAGTGGCATGCACCCAGCAAAGTTGGTAGCGATGGAGAGAAAGTAATTCCAGTATTCGGTAATCATTTGTCAATACTAAGACGATTTTTTTTCTGTTTTTTTTTTAATGTATATAAAGTGTATAGATTGGAAAATTGGTAAAATATTTTCTTTTACAGTATTTTTTTACAGTTCCGCTTGTCTGGCGCATGAATAAAGTGATCAGGTCCACGGCAATGTTAATTTTTCATATGGCGGAAGGATACACAATGTGCTAATTTTACCGCGAACAACCTATAGCAACCCTATTTCCCGTATATTCCACCGTTATGAAGCGAGTGCGTTAATAGACGACACTAACGAAAAAACTCTGTACATTTTTGTGGATATATATGCACATATTATATTTTGTAAGAAATAAACAATTTCTCGTTCGTTACATCTCAGGGAATAATATTCAAAGAAAGGTGTTTGTCCGGAATGCCAATTTTGCAACACATTTTTTTNCGTTCGTTACATCTCAGGGAATAATATTCAAAGAAAGGTGTTTGTCCGGAATGCCAATTTTGCAACACATTTTTTAAATATGTGTTACAATGTTGGTATTGTGTATCCCCACGTTGGTGGACACTGAAAGAAAACAGAGTACTCGGTTTAGTATGTACATNGTTGGTATTGTGTATCCCCACGTTGGTGGACACTGAAATAAAACAGACTACTCGGTTTAGTATGTACGTATGGTGAAAGTGTCCTACTAATAGGAACTACTGAAATGAGTATTAATTCAACACGTGGGTTGACAGTTTGTTGACATTATTCGGGAGTACTACTTAACGAACAAAGTTGTGTTACGAGGTACCTACCTTGTATATGGTAGTGACCACATTAATAAGAGGTCAGTAAAATTGCAACACTATAATTATAATACAAAAATATACCTCTACTTAGCTAACTAACAATCAACCAAGCAGTACAATTATTGAGGAGAATTTAATTATTGCATTGGAAAGTTTGACGAAGAAACATAAGCAATAAATACTCAGACATAAGAAGACCATGCAGCTCAATTTCGAAACGCTTGACTCAAAATATAATTAAAATTACAGCTGACATTTGGCAGCGTTAGTTAGTCTTTTCTCACTAGGGAAATAATATTAATTAAATGTTCATTAAACAAAAATTTCACTTGGTTCTACTCCATTAATCAACAAATATATTTGCTTGCCTCGGCTGCTCAGATTTATAAGATATGTAGGTAGAAGCATTAGGCTTCTACTTCTGAAGAAAGTGTAAGCAAATTTTAAAAAAGGAGAACTTTGTAGGACAGGTTATGCAGGATTTTTGAAAACTAAGTTAGGAAAATCATACTGAATCAAATTTCTGCCATCTGCAACTTATATAAGGCTTTACTTAGCTGCAATAGCAGTTCTTTGGAAGCCAGAAGTTCTCGTAGTTAATGATAGCAGTTTAATTGCTATCAATTAACTCAGATAGCACCAACTCAGATAGACATTTTCGGCAATTTAAGTATCTGGGAATTCATTTTTTATGCCACTCACACACCAGTGGCATAAAATAATGTACTGAATAAAATATTCCCCATAGGATCCACTATAAATAACCATATTTCAATAGATAATTTTTCAACACATTTGCCATAGCACGAAGCACTTCCAAAGATTCCTTTTCTAAATATTACATATTGTTCTATGCTGCCAACTTTCGACCAATGTTTACATTTAAAGGTGTCTTTTAACCATGCTACCTTAACAAATGGCTGCATTAAAACATGAAATTAATTTAACAGTTCTGAAACTAATTCAATCGGTGGTCATACTCAACTCTAAAACTGCAATTTATTATGTAAACAATAAAATAAACAAACATTTGCGAAACATTTCAAGCTTATAGAGTAACTAATTATAAAAGAATTATGCCAATAGAACTGTCATGCAAATAATAAATATAAACAATAAAGTTGAATTGGAAATTTTAAAAAGTGGGTATAAATAACAGATTATCATAAGTTACATTTTGTTTAAAAGTATTTTTTTTCCCTAGGTTGCGAGCAGAACTCCAAAGAATTTCTGCACAGACCTGAGAACTGTGTGTACAGGGCATTAGACTTTTTCTTGTCCAATTTTTTCTGTCTCTGTCTTGAAATTTATATCTCGGTTTTTAATTTACTCCTTTAAATCTTTTAGATATTTGTACCAAACATTGTTTAACTTTTACGCATTGTATGTGACACCATTTTACTAGAATAAAAGATTTTTTACACTTGGTACATTTTGGAATTATTTGATGTCAAAAACAAAATGTTCCTGTTTTGCTGCAGCCATAATAACAAATACTAACCAAATTGTCCAAATGAAGAAAATCACGAAGTAAACTAATGCTGTGGGCTACCACATAACACACGTGTAATCACCAAATAACATACCATATAAATTACAAAAAACATTAAATTATAAACAAATTTTTTTTATGTTTTTTAAATAAAAAATAATGCACTGTCATTTGGTGTTTACATGTATGTTATGCGGTGGCCAATGGCATTAGTCTACGTTTTTAAATCTGTTTCATTTCTACAACTTGGTATGTATTACTATGGCAGCAGTAAAATTGTTAAAAAAAAAGTGTAATTTTTTTATTGGAGGAAAATGTCATCACGTACAAGCTTAACAATGTTTGGTACAATTATAAAATAATCTGAGGGTGCCGCTGTACATAGAGTGCGTATTTCGCGTGCCGGGGCGACACGGCAAAGCACATCGTATGCCTCATCGCCTCCTTAGACTACTCACCTCCAGCCTAGCTCAGTTTAATAGCATTTGCGAGGGTTCGATTCCCGGCGGGGTCTCTCCCGCATTTTCGCATGAGGGAATCGTGCCGTGCGGGTTTCCTCGGGGATCTCCCGTTTCCCCCGACCTTTCATTCCGGCGCTGATCCATACTCACCTCGCTTCACCCTCATCAGGTCTCAAGACCGAGATGTTAAGAGCCGCCCAAATTCTCCACTCCACTCCACGCCTCATCGCCTCTGCGCGAAGAACTGGCATGCTTTCTTTCCGTATGCAGCTCGCCTCAATAATACATTCAATAATAACCCTCATTTACGCACCTAAGCTTGGTTGTGGGGGAGGGGAGGCGGAGGAGAAGCACTAGGTCTCGCACCTCACTTCCTCCCCTCTACACCCCACCAAAAAAAACGTAATATATAGGCAATCGCAAGCATGAGTAACACATTTAGCTACATATCTGCAAATGTTTAACTATTAGTCTCGTATACCATAAAATTACTGAAAGTATTAACAGTGTGACATTGTGCAATTAAAAAGTAATTGTCGAAAACTAAAATTATTAGAATTGTTGGATACCAAATGGGACCTTAAGTTTCAACATATTCCACATGAAAAAATGGGAGTTTTAAACATTTGTCTGAATGAATGTGATTTTTGTGATTTTTGGGGGAATTCCTAAAATAATTTTGAAAATTTTTTGGGTTCAAAGTCATCCAAAGTCAAGGTATCGGGTCAAGGTCATGGCGACCAGGATCCAACCTGGCGGTTGGGTTTCAAAAATTGTAATTTTTACTTTGGTTTTTAATTGTTTTAATTTTTTTCAAATTTTCAATTATTTTGGATTTTTTTCAAGGTCATTCAAGGTCAAGTTTGAAGGTCAATATCAAGGTCTTACATCAAACATGGCTTACGAGATTGACACTGATCGACCTGGCGAGGGCCGGTCGTGTCGGGAGCTTAGTCGATCCACCTGTCATCGAACCCTGGATCTCCTGCATGTACATCTTTAAATAATTTGTAAAAATTATTTTAAATATATTTTAAATATATTTTTATTGTTGTAAATGTTTTGGTGATTTTACCAATTTTCTGCAATGTTTTGAATTTTTCGGGGTTCAAGTTCATTCAAGGCCATTAATTAGCATGGAGTAATGGTCATGGTAACAGGTCAAGGTCAAGGGTCATCTGGATCCAATATGGAGGTCGGCTCCCGGCTCCTGGCTCCTACTCCGGAATCCTTTGATTTAGACTCCCCTTTTATATTCAACTCGTGATGTTAAGAATATAATTCGTCCCTCATCTGAAGTGTCTTTTCTTTTCGTACATCGGTTTAATGGGAACATGTTACGTGGTTTCATAACACGGATTTCAAACGCACCACAACGCAATTCAAGCGACAGGTAGGCGGCGCCCGTAAGAGCGTCCCATTAGTGTACAGTTATGTGGGAAATATATGCGAAGACCACCCAGGCCGCGAACCTTTGGACTTGGGACACGAGGTTGCGGGTTCAAATTCCTTATAAGAAAAAGATGTGTGGGCCGTTTTTACCTTTAAATTATTATTGTTTTAGCGTTTCAGATCCCTTATTACCCGTATGTTCCACTGGTATAAAACGAGTGCGTTAATTAACAATACTAACACAATCTCTGTACATTTTCGTGAGTTGAGAGATTTGGGCGGCTCTTAACAACTAGATACTGAGAGCCGATAAGGGTTAAATGAGGTGAGAATGGAGCAGTGCCGAAATTCAAGGGTGGGGAAAACGGGAGATCCCCACTTGCGAAAATCCGGGAGTGACCCGGCCAGCGGCGATTGAACCTGGTTCGCTTTGGTGGGAGGCGAGCAGTCTAACCGCTCAGCCACCACGGCCTCGGTTACTTTTTTTTTGGATATACATATATAGATATAATATTTTGTAAGAAATAAACCATTTCTCTTTGGTTGCTTCTCTGAAAATCATAGGTAAAGGAAAGTGTTCATCCGCAATAGCAATTTGGCCACAAATTAAGGGTGTAAATATTTTTTTCTTAGGTTGTGAATTAAACACCAAAAATTTGTGTGGACTGAAAATTGCCTTTATAGGTCCTTAGACTTTTTCTTATACGACTTGTTCTGTGCCCCTCTTTAAATTTATATTTCTGTTTTAGATTTATCCCTTTCAAGCTGTTTTACAGATGCATTCCACATTGTAGCATTTCTTCCTTTGTCGTTACTTGCTTCCCGGCTTTAAAGTTAATCGAACCAATGATATATACATATATGATTTCTGTGTCTGCAAGTGCCTAGGCACGTGTCATGTTTCTGTGGTGTGTGTTTTGTCCATTGTGCCAGTTTTGCGTTGCTGCGTGGTTTTAATTAAACCCGATTGTCCACTCTCGATAATTATGTTAATTGGCGTTCTCCCTTCTGACATCTGTATCATTATCGTCCAATCTAGGCCTAATGTATTCTGTTCATTTGATACGCTCGTGCTGGCACTGATTCGCATTATCAGTTTGCGTGGCCGACGTTGTCAGCGCAAGTGACCCTAAACGAGAAATGATTACAGTCCCCTTTCAATGCTTGATGTGTCAACATTTTAAATATTTTAGTGGTGTTATTTTCTTCTAGTAACATCTCGTTGCTTCTGTTATGAGTTTGATTAAAGTTTCGGTGTATAATGTGGTTTATGTCCCATACGAAAAAATAATGCATATTTTTTCATAGCAGTTGCTTACATTATCATAATAATTTCTGCAGGATTAAATGTAGCAATATAAACAAACGAACACGGTCCGCATTACATAAGTTGTAGCCAGGCCACTGTGCCTGTGACGTTTATAGAATAAGTTTATTATTGTAGTTCTGTACATAAGTGTAAGGGCAATGTGAATAGTGCCCGAGCCCCTCATTTCATATAAAAATAGTATGGCGATTAATTATTTAAACAATAAAATTATTTAATTTGGTTTTTGTTCGTTTCCTGCAAAAAAAGGGCATAAATATTAGCAAAACGTTGACATTCTTAAAATCTCACAGTTGCCCTTGACCGAAGGATAAATGAACTCATTAGGTTAATGGCAATGTATTTTTTTTTCAACAAACGGAAGTATATAAAATGCTGAGAAACAAGATATTTGAAAAGAGTTCATTTAAGTGCAAACCTCAAATATGATCGTATCCATCATTACTCTGATTACTATAAAACCAAAATTAACCAATTTACGTTGCATTAATTTAAAAAATTACACTGTGGAGACTTTAAAGGATGTTCTCTTGCCAAGAATAAATTAATACATATTTGTATATTTTGTACATTTGTACAAAGGTATAAAAAAGGAGCCTGAAAAAATGTGGCAAAGTAATAGACAAAAAGTAAGGGAATTATGGGAATCTACAAATGTTATCCTTTTTCCACACGAATTTCAAAATGGCACATAGTAAACTTGTTTTGCTACAGTTCAAAATAACTGTTTAAATGGCTTGAATACTGCAAAGAAAGTTTTTGGAAATTCTTTTTTGTGTTTCTTCCGTAGCTGAGTGTTAAGTTCTATGATAAATTTCAAATAAGCAGTATCTAAAATGAAACCCTAATACCAGACGGACAGTGCTGTATGTCAAAGAAATCCAATTGCTTCAATTCTTTCCTACGACTTCAAGAAATTCTTTAGCTGAAGTTAAACATTGTGTTCAGATTACTGACACCTGCCAAAGCTGAGGTTTGGACTTAGGTGTTGTAATCTGTTCTGTGGCGTGAGGCGCCAACACTTAATACTAGTCCTCAGTGATCGGGCGTAGGAATGCTTCGACACTGTTGTTTAATGGTCCAATTCAATAATGAATGAATACAGGATAATTCATATTTCACAAATCGAGGTTTTACTGTTGCATGAACATGTGAATTGATACATGAGCCCTTGAGACAACTCCCTCCCTTTTCTACGTATGCTCCGTACAATTCGCGTCGTAAAAGGGGGGGTGGGGGATCTTCGTCGCACTTGTTGGATGATTCTAAAAGATCCTTCACACTGCGGGATAACTACTAAAGGTCCTTCACACTCGCTGGATGACTGTACTTATCTGGCTTGCTGTGCTGGTAGTTGTTCTTGCAGATGAGGTCCGGTGAGCTGGAACTGCTCTCGTCCTGTCACGGGCGCCTCGGTGACTCGTCTCGACGTCCCTCCTTCTCGGGTCGACGCAGGACTCTGCGTCTGATGGCGGCTGGCTGCCGTTCTCGTCTCCTGCGGAATCACTCCTCCCTCCCGGAATCTCGTCGGCCGACTGCCATGTTTCCTCGGACTCCTCCGGTTTTGTAGGCCCTCATTGCCATATTAAACTGCCCCGGTTTCTCCAGGTAGCCGCGGACCGCCCCCCTGGGTAATCAACCGCGGGCGTGTACTCCAGCTCCATACTTGGGTCCAGCGTCTGCTGTTTTGTTCTGGTTTACCAGTTTCAGCACTCCGTTCTGTCCGTGCGGAAATAATTGAAAGGGGCCTCTCGTTGCGTTCGTCCAAACGCTCTCTCGGTTTTTATTGTGGTCGAAAGCCTGGGACAAAGCACAGCCTGGCGAGGTCATAAATACGTCTCGCCGTTCCTGCCTGCTCGCGGAGTCTGGCGTCTGTCCTTCTATTCTAGCTGGAGGTTTGTTGTTTGTTCGGCGTTGTGGGAATACTTCGGGATCTCCCCCTGGCCGCTGCCTTCGTGTTCTTCCCGCTGTCACCTGATTCCACACCGTGACGCTATTCTCCCGCATGTCCGCTTTCCCATGCAAATCGTCGTCTTGTAGGGCCGTTCTGGCGCCGTTCCTTTCGTCACGGCTGCCAGTCCCTAAATCCTGATTGATGTCGTTCGCCTGCGAGCTTCGTTAGAGCGTGGTACGGACGAATAAAATATAGGGACGCCGCAGGCGTCATTACTTTTGAAAATGGTTTGTCATAAGATAAAAATTTAAATCATCATTATTTAGCTTTTAAAAAGTAAACGATGGTCATTTTTAATTTTATTTGGAACTTTTATCTCGTTTATATTGTGTCACAAAACTGTAATTTTTTTTAATAAGGACACTTAAACATTTTTCAGAAATAGGAACTGTTGATTACACGATTTCCTGCCAACTCCGGTCGGAGTAAACGTTAAAACGCACTCAGAAAAGGGCAGGTATTTATTTCAAATGTTGTTAGGATAAAGTCGCTTGCAGTCTCTTGTAGGCTCAAGAGTTCACCTGGACCTGTATAATAAATTGTAGCCTATTTGCAAACATGAAATAAATGTACGTGTTTTTGAAGTCTTAGCTTACCCTAAAATGAATTCACGAAATTTTTTCAGTCCCTAGATAAAGTCTTACGTCGACCGAGAACCAGATACACACGTGTCGGAGTGACAAATGCCGGGTCCACGCACACCGCAGGCTACGCTTCGGTTATTCCTGGTTCCCGTACGTCACGCGTTCGTTTTCCTTCGATTTCCTGCTCGGAGATCGCTGCTGCAGCCTACCAATCTTGCAGATGATGGCAGGTATTCAGCCTGCTGGTATAGGTGCGCTGGCGATGATGGTGATCCAGCTGCGATTTGCCACTCTCCCTGGCTCGTGGAGGTGAAGGGGCAATGCGAGGCCCAGGTCTATACACCGTAAGGGAGTTTCCCAAGACCTCAAATAGGCGAGTACAGATCCAAAGCAAACACGTGCACTGCTGCCGGCCGACTATCGTCTTCAGTCACCAGTAGTGAGCAACTGCAGTAACTATAGTTTATTCACGGTTACTTCCGACTTTTCTGAAACCCTGCTGAAGTTCTAGTTTCAGGATATTCCTCCACCTCGTGAAAACGAAGCCCAAATAATCCTAGGCAATCACGCAAGAGGGACCACGCACCGCATTCGTGCGCACTCGGTGTAATAACATTTTCCATGAGAACTAGTCCTTACTAGGCGTTACCAACACATCTGTTTCCTCCCTGTTTTAACTAGCAATANAGTCCTTACTAGGCGTTACCAACACATCTGTTTCCTCCCTGTTTTAACTAGCAATAATAATGAACGGTAAACTGTAATTTACAGAATAGAAAAATAAGTGAAAGTCTTCTTTAATCGGTGATGTGGTGCTTTTATTTGACTAATTACGAACACATTTCTGCTTGACCCAAGCGCTGTGTCACATGCAGTATAAAAGTACACAGACGAAATGGCGTAGTGGTTCCTTTGATTGTGGCCGCGCCCACTCTCTGATACGTTGCGCGAGGCTCTGGGAACGGACCTGGTATCTGATTAGCTACTGCATGCTGCACTCAGAGAAAGGTTTGTTTCAGCAACAAGAATAATAGTCTGTGTAGGGGCAAAAATATATTTAACTGCCCCAGTACAAAGTTTGGTTGTGTAATCACAACTTGTAAAAGGAACCAAATTAATTTTGTTCATTTAACAAAATACCCCATTCAACAAATAAACCCTATGTGTTTAGCCCAATGAAATAAGACTGTCAACAAAGAATTTTGTTAATCAACTGTACTTATTTGTTTGGCCACTCATTTGATTGCCCTCGTTCGAAAGTACAGTTCAGGGGTTTGTTTGTATTTTTTTTTTACAATTAGGACAGTAACAGTATTTGTTAGTGCATTTATTGATGATTAATAATGGTATACACATCCTGATAAAACAATTTCAACAGGAAACTCAAAAAATAAAGCTGTAAAACTTGAAATATTTAACTCCGCATGTTATCCAGTATTCCAAATGTACATATTGAAAAACATTTGCGTTTACTCAGCAGTCAGCTTAGATGAGGTTGTCGGGCCATGGCGCTCCGACGCAGACGATCTAGGTTCGTATCTCTGTCGTAATCACAATGTTTTATATTAACCGAAACTCTTTAATGTACGTTGAGACAAACACATCTTTGGTCGCACCAACCAAAAATTTGTTTGGGACAACCAGATAAGAACAATAAAATATTTTGGTTTCAACAACAAAATATTACATCGCCCCTTTGCAAACGAATATTTAGTTGGCTAACAAATCTTTCTCTCGGTGTGCGAAAGGTTCCTCATTGGCTGGCCTGCCGGCTGGCTAGTGGGTAAGTAGGAGCCTATTGGCAAACGGCGTGCCAACAATTTGTCGACCAGTGCCGCCATTTTGCTGGAGCGTGCGGCTGGAATTCGCGTAAAAGCGACTGGTTCACTTTATGACGTCGAACGGGTGTGCACTGAGGGGGCTTAACGGTGACGGGTCATCTAGATTACGGTGGCTTTCCGAACCGCTTGTTTATCGAGTCCACACTTGCGGGGTACCGCGGTGGCTGAGCGGTTAGCCTGCTCGCCTCCCACCAAGGCGAACCGTGCTCACTCCTCGGCCGAGCCACTCCCGGATTTTCGCAAGTGAGAATCGTGCCGGACAATGCCGCTGGTCGGCGAGTTTTCTCGGGGATCTCTCGTTTTCCCCGCCCTTTCATTCCAGTGCTGCTCCATACTCACCTCGCTTCGCCCTCATCGGCTCTCAAGACCTCGTTGTTAAGAGCCGCCCAAATCTCTGAACTCAACTCACTAAACAATAATTTAGTTTATTTCTTTGCATATTGTATAAACTCATGATCGATTGACACATTTTAATTTTGATGGTTATAGTACAAACCGCTTTGTGTAATCGAAATTTGCGTCTGTTTGTTCGTGTCACGCGCATTTGAATAAATATACCCATATAACTGGTTGTAATGTAGTGTTTCACCTTCGCGGTTACAGTTTATATTACCTCAAATTTATTTTTAATATTAAATAACTGTAGATAAGATATGCATCTTTAATTTTGCCCAAAAAACATAAGTCAATCACAATATTAAAAAAAAATACAGATGGATAGGTCTGTACAATATAACCAAAATAACAAAGGGAGAGAGTGTCCTGTACTCTGTGTTCTAAAATTGGCAGTACCGTAGAACCTACTTCGGCTTGCTTCGGCAAACAAATTAATCGGATAAGGCTGGGTTGGTTTCATAATTAAAATACATACGTACATAGTATAGAACACAACAGCAGAACATTCACACGACCAGAATTCGTGTGCGAAATTGATTCACAATTTAATACTTATGTATTATTTTTAGCGAATAAAGTTTTGGGAACGAGTTTGACGTCATTTGGCCGTGTTGGTAAATAATTGATTTAATTAACATATTGTGATATTGTTTTGAAATTTTACAGCGATTTAAATTATTTAGCATTTTTTTTTTTAATTTAGTTTTATTTTTTTGCGATCGAAAATCTGTGAATAGTCTTTGAAAATTTCCTTTACTTAAACTGTCACGTTTTATTTTCTTTTAATTAGCATCTTGCAAATTTTCTTTGTTTCTGCACAATCACTATTCCTCAAATTTTATTATACGACTTTGTCAAAAAAAATGTATACTCTGCTCGTATTGTTAGTCGCCCCACGCGCCTGTACAAGAAATTTAATGTAACCATTTCCTATGTGTACAGTGTCAAGAATTCTCATGACACGCAGTTGCGAATCAATATGTCCGAAAACATTTCGGTCAGTTCCTGTGCACGCGACCAACGTTCTGTGCTTGCTGTTGTGCTTCCAATTGCTGAGTTACGACACACTCTGCTGGTATATGCTTCCTGCCACCGCGTGCCATGGTGCCGGCGAGCATGAGTGACCGTCACGAAGGGGCTTTCCAACAACAAACGCCTCCCC
>NQII01003953.1:193281-216392 GCA_002778355.1 Clitarchus hookeri
GGGGGGGGGTGCACGATGGGTCAAGCAGCGAGAGCAAGAAGCTGCCCCCGACGGAAGGACGGGTGGGCGAGAAGTATTTCCCGACTCGCCAGCTGACACCTTGTTCTCGGAACGGTTTACGTGCGGCAGACGTCGTCGCCGCCGTGGGTTCCGTGATCCCTTGCGGTGGAACTCGCCCGGAGTAATCACTCCCTTACGGAGGGAATAACCTCCTGGAAATGCGGCTGGTCTTCCTTCCTTCCTTCCACCCTTGTCGACTCTGCCGTCTCCTCCTCGGGTACTTCAGTCGGAGGAGCGTGGCAGTTCTGGAAATGCTGAACTTTCATTCCGCACAAATATTGTCCATTTGAATGCTGCAGCCTCGAACCCTTCTTTCCCCGTGTACAGGAAACGATCCGCATCTTCTTTCCGAAGGCCACCCACCCTTCTCATTTTTCTCTAACATCCCGTGATAAATTCCTCACCTCCCAAGTGGTAGAACAACAAGCAGTTAAACAGTTGGTCAAATGTTGGAAGTGGCGCCAAACGTTCGCATTTATGACTGTCAGCATTTCTTTTATTTTTGGGAATCAGGTCATATGAATAAAATTGATTTCACCTACTTTTTGAATAATCGTAGTGTGGGCAGTACTCTCGCAATGATCGTTAGAATTCAACAGAAGCCCCGCAAGCAGGCGAAAGGCAAAATGCTAGCTGTTACTTACTGTTGGGAAAACATTAGCAGCAAGTTTATGAGCCATTTGTGCCATGTCAACTGTTACCTACTGCTGTTCCGTACAGCTGGGGACATGTCAGCAAGTTTGTAGGCCATGTATGGCATTACGTGGCCGAAAGAAAAATACAGGCTTTCATGATCAGCTGTTCGAATGCGTCGCGTTTAGGGCACTACGTCGGCGAGGACCCATACGAGTGTAAACACAATGAACACTGTACGGCGTTTTGTGTTAGTCGAATAATTAAAACAGTTTAAAGGTAATATAATAACAAATCGTGTCTCATATGGTTTGTCTTATTAAAGTAGGCAAACCGACTAATATGACAAAGTCTTTCATATTCGTCAAATATGAGGATTAAGCAAATAAACAGTTGCACATAATACACGGCGTTTAGCAACGTATTATTTGCAGCAAAAAATTGTATTTAATTTATTATTGCTATTGCTTACCTTGAAAAAAGCACTGCAACAACATTTCGGCTTAAAAATTACATACTTTCGTTGTTTACTATGTTCTTTCAGAAAACCTACAGTATTTATTTATACATGCCGAAGGAAACTATAACTTCTTCGGGGATTTCTGTTGTTTCGGACGTAGAGGAATCTACCAACATTTGTCTTGTCTCCAGCTATTATGAATAAATGTATCGCCGAACCAACACACCTAGGCAATTTCATTGACAAATTATCGGCTCAGCCTGAAACACAAAATAGGCTTCTTAAGTATGGAGAATCAAATCTTTCCGACAGGTAATCCATCTGTACTTTTGTGACCAATTCATGCTGTATTTTTAATGCGAGTGGTACAGTATGCATATTTTCATCTGCTTAATGCATTGTATTTATTAAGCAATAAAAAGAATATAAAACTGTTATGTGCATCCTCAGTATTTATTTTTGTAGTACTATAGATTTATGCCACTATCCCTCCCCCCTCTTCATCACATAAATACCTAAAATTAATTAATTAAATTACTTTGTAGTTAACTTTCAAGCAATTGGGAACATAAATATTTTCATAATTATTATTTTCCTTAACTCATAGCAAATAATTTCTGTTAATAAAATTATTCAACAATGTATGTATGTACACAAGTACCAAATCACAATACATACCTACATCTCACTGATTTTATGAACGACAAACTTGATAGGCGAAGCATGTATGGTAATTGCCATGAGAGTTATTTATGTTTTATCGGATGGATAGGTGCATGTGAACTTAATTTGTGTAACTTCACGCTAATTATGCCAAACACACGAGTATGACTGTTACTCGAATCATAACATGCAAATGTACAGGTGAAATGTTTTAATTTTGGTAGTTGTGTCAAAATAAATTTCACAACCATACTAAACTTAAGCTACTAGCAAATAAACTCATAGTGAGGTGTATTTTAAACTACGATATGCAAACACTACTACGTACTTTGCAACATTTGCATGCTACTCGTGCATAACGTGTTTGGCATTAATGTTTAAGAAGATAGTACTTAATATTAAATTATATAGATTTAATTATAGCTTTTATACATATGTTTTTATGAGTGGAATAATACAAGGTGTCTGAGTCCGTCCTGAAAGAGTTACTGCAACCAAATTCTAACGATTACCTTCTGGAATTAAATTAAAGTGGTAGAATTACAAAGATTTTAATGTTATAAAAAGTATACTTTTTCTAATAATACAACTTAACTGTCAGTATGGGTATGCAATAAGCTGTACTCGGCTAAAGTATCATCATCTAGTAATTTATAACGCACTGAAAACAATATCCTAGTATGGACACAAAAAACCTGCTATTTAAGACTTCCTTGCTCCTGTAATTGTTCTAAATGCTTGTAGAGCTGGAGTCAATAAAATTATAGAGTGGCAAGCTAAAANGAACTCGCCCGGAGTAATCACTCCCTTACGGAGGGAATAACCTCCTGGAAATGCGGCTGGTCTTCCTTCCTTCCTCTTCCACCCTTGTCGACTCTGCCGTCTCCTCCTCGGGTACTTCAGTCGGAGGAGCGTGGCAGTTCTGGAAATGCTGAACTTTCATTCCGCACAAATATTGTCCATTTGAATGCTGCAGCCTCGAACCCTTCTTTCCCCGTGTACAGGAAACGATCCGCATCTTCTTTCCGAAGGCCACCCACCCTTCTCATTTTTCTCTAACATCCCGTGATAAATTCCTCACCTCCCAAGTGGTAGAACAACAAGCAGTTAAACAGTTGGTCAAATGTTGGAAGTGGCGCCAAACGTTCGCATTTATGACTGTCAGCATTTCTTTTATTTTTGGGAATCAGGTCATATGAATAAAATTGATTTCACCTACTTTTTGAATAATCGTAGTGTGGGCAGTACTCTCACAATGATCGTTAGAATTCAACAGAAGCCCCGCAAGCAGGCGAAAGGCAAAATGCTAGCTGGTACTTACTGTTGGGAAAACATTAGCAGCAAGTTTATGAGCCATTTGTGCCATGTCAACTGTTACCTACTGCTGTTCNTACTTACTGTTGGGAAAACATTAGCAGCAAGTTTATGAGCCATTTGTGCCATGTCAACTGTTACCTACTGCTGTTCCGTACAGCTGGGGACATGTCAGCAAGTTTGTAGGCCATGTATGGCATTACGTGGCCGAAAGAAAAATACAGGCTTTCATGATCAGCTGTTCGAATGCGTCGCGTTTAGGGCACTACGTCGGCGAGGACCCATACGAGTGTAAACACAATGAACACTGTACGGCGTTTTGTGTTAGTCGAATAATTAAAACAGTTTAAAGGTAATATAATAACAAATCGTGTCTCATATGGTTTGTCTTATTAAAGTAGGCAAACCGACTAATATGACAAAGTCTTTCATATTCGTCAAATATGAGGATTAAGCAAATAAACAGTTGCACATAATACACGGCGTTTAGCAACGTATTATTTGCAGCAAAAAATTGTATTTAATTTATTATTGCTATTGCTTACCTTGAAAAAAGCACTGCAAGAACATTTCGGCTTAAAAATTACATACTTTCGTTGTTTACTATGTTCTTTCAGAAAACCTACAGTATTTATTTATACATGCCGAAGGAAACTATAACTTCTTCGGGGATTTCTGTTGTTTCGGACGTAGAGGAATCTACCAACATTTGTCTTGTCTCCAGCTATTNACTATAACTTCTTCGGGGATTTCTGTTGTTTCGGACGTAGAGGAATCTACCAACATTTGTCTTGTCTCCAGCTATAATGAATAAATGTATCGCCGAACCAACAAACCTAGGCAATTTCATTGACAAATTATCGGCTCAGCCTGAAACACAAAATAGGCTACTTAAGTATGGAGAATCAAATCTTTCCGACAGGTAATCCATCTGTACTTTTGTGACCAATTCATGCTGTATTTTTAATGCGAGTGGTACAGTANAAATCTTTCCGACAGGTAATCCATCTGTACTTTTGTGACCAATTCATGCTGTATTTTTAATGCGAGTGGTACAGTATGCATATTTTCATCTGCTTAATGCATTGTTTTTATTAAGCAATAAAAAGAATATAAAACTGTTATGTGCATCCTCAGTATTTATTTTTGTAGTACTATAGATTTATGCCACTATCCCTCCCCCCTCTTCATCACATAAATACCTAAAATTAATTAATTAAATTACTTTGTAGTTAACTTTCAAGCAATTGGGAACATAAATATTTTCATAATTATTATTTTCCTTAACTCATAGCAAATAATTTCTGTTAATAAAATTATTCAACAATGTATGTATGTACACAAGTACCAAATCACAATACATACCTACATCTCACTGATTTTATGAACGACAAACTTGATAGGCGAAGCATGTATGGTAATTGCCATGAGAGTTATTTATGTTTTATCGGATGGATAGGTGCATGTGAACTTAATTTGTGTAACTTCACGCTAATTATGCCAAACACACGAGTATGACTGTTACTCGAATCATNGGTGCATGTGAACTTAATTTGTGTAACTTCACGCTAATTATGCCAAACACACGAGTATGACTGTTACTCGAATCACAACATGCAAATGTACAGGTGAAATGTTTTAATTTTGGTAGTTGTGTCAAAATAAATTTCACAACCATACTAAACTTAAGCTACTAGCAAATAAACTCATAGTGAGGTGTATTTTAAACTACGATATGCAAACACTACTACGTACTTTGCAACATTTGCATGCTACTCATGCATAACGTGTTTGGCATTAATGTTTAAGAAGATAGTACTTAATATTAAATTATATAGATTTAATTATAGCTTTTATACATATGTTTTTATGAGTGGAATAATACAAGGTGTCTGAGTCCGTCCTGAAAGAGTTTCTGCAACCAAATTCTAACGATTACCTTCTGGAATTAAATTAAAGTGGTAGAATTACAAAGATTTTAATGTTATAAAAAGTATACTTTGTCTAATAATACAACTTAACTGTCAGTATGGGTATGCAATAAGCTGTACTCGGCTAAAGTATCATCATCTAGTAATTTATAACGCACTGAAAACAATATCCTAGTATGGACACAAAAAACCTGCTATTTAGGACTTCCTTGCTCCTGTAATTGTTCTAAATGCTTGTAGAGCTGGAGTCAATAAAATTATAGAGTGGCAAGCTAAAANGACTTCCTTGCTCCTGTAATTGTTCTAAATGCTTGTAGAGCTGGAGTCAATAAAATTATAGAGTGGCAAGCTAAAATAGTAGTATAGTGAGCTCTTCTTCTATAATTTAAAATATAGTCATAAGGTACAACCATGTGACCTAGCTAATATGATGTAAAAAAAACGTATCAAAATGACTTCTCAAAAAATTTTTATAACACTTATTTGTGTTTTAAATTAGTCTTCTGTGGGACACCCTTCAATAACACATTTATGTTCGCACCCTGTGATTAAACCAGCTTAGGTTGATGCTGAATACCTCTCATTCAATCAAATTCATATGTTTATTTAGGAATAGTTGTTAGATTCGTACACTGTACACCCTAATACTGAATGAATAATTTTCTCCAGTGATCATACGTAAAAAAATTTAAATTTTGGTAAAATTACAGAAACAATCAAGTTTTTTGTTTATCATATTTTCATACTAAACTTAGAAACACCAAAAATAGTTTTTACAAGAAAAAAAAGCAAATACACTGCTCTGTTTCAGAATTAACTGTGAATGTCACAGGCTTTTGTCACAACCCAGACTGCCATTTAACGTATTGAAATTTGTACAACTTACCATCGGTGCTTACTAACTTTATTGTGGGCCTGTTACTAGAGTGTTGGTTGTTACACCAGATTCTATGCTCAGAGAGAATGATGGTGTTACATATGTAGGTTTTTGGTAAGTAGAATGATTATGATGACTTTGGGACAAGGACGTGGGGCGTCGAAGTGCCAGAGCTATTCATGCTCTATCTTTCCGGTCCCCGGAGGGCCATTTTTCAATAAAGATTTCCCTTTTTCCCCTTAAAATCGATTATTTTCCCTCAGAATTACCCTTTTCCCCTCACAATTTCCCGTTTTTCCCTCAAAAAAGCATCTATCTCCCAACTGCAAAAAAATTCCACAGAAAGGCATTTTTCGATCCATCGGGGGGATTTGGGAGGCTCGCTTCTCGAGGGCAGAGCAGTGGCGGCCATATTGGTTTTATAGATATAGGGTATGCCAAATCGATACATGGGATCCAGAGTCAGAGCCGGAGCCGACCGTCAGCCATCTTGGTTCTATCAGCCATATTAGCCGCTATATTGTATCCAGGTGACCTTGAATTTTGACCTTGATCACCTGACCTTGAAGTTGGCTGGCCTTGAAGCCAAACATTTGCAAAACTGTTTTAAAAATTCTCAAAAAGTTATAAAAACTGCTAAAAACTATTTTTAAATATTAAAAATAAAATGTTTATAAAAAATTAAAGTTTCTAATGTTTTGACTTAAAGAGGTCGAGGGACTGGAATAGATCAGCCACCATGTTATGACGTCACCCAACGACCATGTTGGACCCAGATGACCTAGACCTTGACCCTATAACCGTGAGCTGCACATGAATCCACACGCCAATCCACACATGAATCATCATTCCAATCCACACGCCAATCCATACACTAATCCATGGCAATCCCCTCATCATTCCACACAAATCCGCACTGATCCACGCCAATCCACACGCCTATTAACACCAATCCACACCCGTCCGTACCAATCCACCCGAATCCATGCCAATCCACCAAAATCCATGCCAATCCACACCAATCCTTTGCAATCCACTCCACATGCTGCACAATCCAGTCCACCTGCTACACATGCTCCACAGTGACCCATGTCAATCCTTCGATCAATCCCAATACTTTGATCAATCCCAATCCTTCTATCAATTCCAATTCTTCGATCTATCCCAATTGTTCAATCAATTATAATTCTTCGATCAATTCCAATCTTTCAGTTTGTCCCCCACCCATGTGTACAGAAATTATGTTCGTTCGCCAAATGTCTCCAAATTTGTACACGTCGACAGAATTAATGTTTTGTATATAGTCAGTCAACAATGCATTTTTACATTATCATTCAATATACATATCTTTCCGTAAATAGTCGAGTGCTCACAGCACCACCTTAAAGTTGCGAGGGAAAAAAGTATACGACGCACCAAAATTAAGAAAAACCAATTATTTTGTAATTACAATTTCAAAAGAAAGCAGGTCATCACATCATGCGACATATCCCTGATCCTTCAGTTTATTAATGATTGTAGATATCTCGTTAATATGCGTGAGATCCTCGCGTTTTCGAAGGTCAGTCAAATATCTGAGTATCAACAAGTTCATTCGAGTCTCCGGGAAATAGGTAGCCAGTATTTTCGGTGTTATCTTCCTTCTTCGTGTCGCTTGCTGCAGCAGATGTGTTTGAGGGGTGTGTCAGTGCTTCGAGAAAATCGCCATCGTCGTCTTCAGCATTATCACTGTCTTCATGTTCATTTTCATCAATGCTCACTTCGGGGTCATCTTTACCTCCTGTTTTGTATTCTATATTTAAATTTGCTTTTCTTTGTAGCAGGAGTTGTATGCTTGTCATTATTTAAGGCCGACGACCGTTTATTTTGAAGTTCGTCGACTTCACGCGAAAGTTTTGCAAGTGTACATTCCACACAAACCGGCTCTACTGCACTCATTCTGTCTTTAGCATTAACTGTCTCATCATAATCGCCTGTCTGTTCGGTACCCATCGATGCAGCAAGAGATATTGCCGACAACACTTGCTGACTCCCAATAGACGAATCCTTGCAGATCTCGGTATGTTCTTTCAATGTATCACCTTTCACAAACTGCATGGGACCAATGTCGTAATACTTCATAGCGCAAAAAGGACTCTTTGTACAGACCGTTCTCTCATTCCGACGATCATTTTGACCATACGTGAAAACTCGATCCCAGAATCGGCCCTGGCGACAACCAGTTAGCGAAGATACAGGTCGTGGCTCTATGATCGTTGAGATCAAAGACAGGCCTTCGTATTCGCAATTCATCTTCGTTACATGACAAGAGAGCGCTTCCAAATCGATGTTCACCTCTCGGTGTCAGAACGTCAACTGTTATTTTTATATATATAAATCCGGTTATGCTTACAGTAAAGAGCCTAGCTTGTGCCCACAAAAGTACTTACGCCATAAAATTTATATGTAAAAACATATTGTAATACTCTGATAAAACTCACAAATTCGTTCGCCTCAGAAGAAAACACGCAGATAATTATGTATATATATATATATATAGAAATATGAAATTATTTTTAATTAATTTTATAAACAATTATCTATATATAAATATGGGAATATAGATTTATTTTTTAATTTCTTCATTCATCTAATTGTGCCTACAAACATATTTAAATACATTGTTACGTAAGTAGCCGTGTGTTTTCTGTTGATACTGCCACTAATGTCCCGCTGACGGTGCCGGCATCCTTGGAGTAAGGTTGACCACTCAGAATCGGGATACTTATGGGCAGATTGTATCTTGCTAAGTGAAAGCTGTCTGATCAGTGGCCTAGAAGTGGCGAACCACGCACAACAGTCAGAGGCATCATGCGGGCCACTCGTATCTGCGAGCGCATCACGGAGGTTGGCCGATTATGGAAACTGTTTGCGGGCGGCTCGTGCACAAGCAGATTTTCCTAAGTGGTCCAACTGAGCATTGCTACTAGGGTTATATCTCCAAACAACCTAACTCCTGCCACTGGTATTTCTCCCGTTCCCTGCATACATGCAAGAGATGTGGAAAGTTTCTATAATATTGAGGGGAAAAAAATAGGCTAAGATGATTAACCTAAACCCCTCTCTCGCGAGGGAAGTAAAAGGTATTAACTTCCACTGAAACATTAACTATCAGTATGATTGTCTGATGTAGTACATGTGTGTAGACGGCAGCCAGCAGACTGGCCCCTACTGCGAAAGGCAAAGTCTGCGTGCACCTACCCCTTCGTTTGCCCATATCCTTCATGTAGGCTGGAATCTCGAACTTGTCGCACTTCTTCACGAGTAAGCTCACGAGAAAGTAATCGTATGACCCTTACAAAAATATCTTGTTTTCTATTTCTTCTATATTCTTGGAGTTGAGTGGTCGTTAAAAACCATGACTGGGTTTTTCTGTATTGATGATTCGCGGTTAACTGAGTATATTTTAATTCAACATTTGAAGAATAATCCTTGCANACTGGGTTTTTCTGTATTGATGATTCGCGGTTAACTGAGTATATTTTAATTCAACATTTGAAGAATAATCCTTGCATTTAAACACTAATATTAGCAGGGAGTAGATAAAAGGCTTGTTTCGTGTCTTAACATTTTATTTACTATGTCAAATCTCAAATATGTGGCTGTTTTTTTTTACATTGAAGGAGAAAATAGCCTGATTTTAAAATGTCTATGGTTCTAACAATTTCGTATTCAATGCATGAATTAGGTGCATGAAAACGTAAATTTATGTAGGCTTTGTGGCGAAGGATACACAACTGTAGAAGAATAACATAAGCTAAGACTAAAATTGTGCTAAAAACAAGCGATATGTTTCCCTATTTAACGTCTCAGAAGCTGATGGGTTTAGAAAATTCACTGAAAGGAGTTGAGGTGTTGTTCTGTTTTGCACAATTATATTTCATATATACAAGCAATATGTGCAAAACAAATAATATTCACCGTGAATCCATCTACTCATAGTGTTGTACTTTCACGGAAAATAAAAGGACGTCTCTCAATTACGTTTACATACAAGCAGTTTAGACTAACAATATAACTTTATGATCCTCAAAAACACAAATTCATAACTTGTTTCACAAGTTATATTAGATAAATTTTCTGAAAAGGCACGCAGTTTCGAAACAGAAAAAAATTCACGAATAGGTATTATCACGAAGTGATTATTGTGACGAGAGTAGGTGAGAAGTACTTTATGCGAATGAATAAGGAGTAAGTACACTACNATTGGGTTTTTCTGTATTGATGATTCGCGGTTAACTGAGTATATTTTAATTCAACATTTGAAGAATAATCCTTGCTTTTAAACACTAATATTAGCAGGGAGTAGATAAAAGGCTTGTTTCGTGTCTTAACATTTTATTTACTATGTCAAATCTCAAATATGTGGCTGTTTTTTTTTTTACATTGAAGGAGAAAATAGCCTGATTTTAAAATGTCTATGGTTCTAACAATTTCGTATTCAATGCATGAATTAGGTGCATGAAAACGTAAATTTATGTAGGCTTTGTGGCGAAGGATACACAACTGTAGAAGAATAACATAAGCTAAGACTAAAATTGTGCTAAAAACAAGCGATATGTTTCCCTATTTAACGTCTCAGAAGCTGATGGGTTTAGAAAATTCACTGAAAGGAGTTGAGGTGTTGTTCTGTTTTGCACAATTATATTTCATATATACAAGCAATATGTGCAAAACAAATAATATTCACCGTGAATCCATCTACTCATAGTGTTGCACTTTCGCGGGAAATAAAAGGACGTCTCTCAATTACGTTAACATACAAGCAGTTTAGACTAACAATATAGCTTTATGATCCTCAAAAACACAAATTCATAACTTGTTTCACAAGTTATATTCGATAAATTTTCTGAAAAGGCACGCAGTTTCGAAACAGAAAAAAATTCACGAATAGGTGTTATCACGAAGTGATTATTGTGACGAGAGTAGGTGAGAAGTACTTTATGCGAATGAATAAGGAGTAAGTACACTACNTTATCACGAAGTGATTATTGTGACGAGAGTAGGTGAGAAGTACTTTATGCGAATGAATAAGGAGTAAGTACACTACATGCCAGCAGTCATACTGGACTTAGATACAGTAGTAAGAAGTAGAATAAAATAGCTTCAATAATTATACGATTTGGAAATTACTTGAAGAAAAACATTGTATTGTGAGAAGAAATATCGGAGTAAATGTATGCATAACTAGTTATGTATATAAGAATTATAAAGTTATTTTTTTTAATGCCTGTATAAAATTTCAAAATTTATTTTGCTATTTATTTGGTGAAATGTGTCAAAATAAACAACATTAACGATGTAGAATAAGACATGAAATGAATATGCTACAGTATAATTACGAATAATTAACTGGAATAAATATATTTTTTAGTGTACGAAGTAAATCATGGAACCTTTTATCTCGCTCATGAATTTTAAGATTAAAAGTAAAGAGACAAGTATGGACAGTAATGAAATTATTAGATTAGTACAAATGCTTAGTACAGACATTTATAGTGTCTACATTTATTTCCCACCATTCTACGAACTATGTGCCTTGTGGATTCGGGATTTCTTTATGGAATCAGTGAAATCAAAGATCCCAGTCCCAACACCTGATCAAACTATTTGAGATGTGTTATGTGTGTAGTAAACCATCTGATATTAGCCAAGTAACGTTTTTCATCGCGTAGCATACTAGACATTCTATTGCTAATTTCGTGGTTACTATTTCGAGATATGGTAACATAACAGTATACAGGTTATGCCGGTTTTAGTGTCTTGACACCAGAAAGTTAGATTCTAGAAAAAACATAATTGTTATGTCCAAAGAGAACCAAAGCTCACAATACCAAAACATGTTTACAATTTTTTCCCATTATTGAAAATTGGCATCATGGCACAAGCATGCCAAATTAATGAAATTAAACCTANCATGTTTACAATTTTTTCCCATTATTGAAAATTGGCATCATGGCACAAGCATGCCAAATTAATGAAATTAAACCTTTACGAAAAAAGTGGGCAATTGAACAGTTTGAATAGTTGAATTGATTAAATGGTTGAACCTTTGAATGGTTTAACAGTTGAGTAACTGCCATGTGTTTGTATTTTTTAATTAAAAAAAACAACACTCATCACAAATCATGTTTGTGTTAAAGTATTTTGTCTGAAAACATTTTCAAGTGTTCACCCGCACATTTTCATGAAATTCATTTGGTGGGCTTGAGTAATGAAGTNCATGTTTACAATTTTTTCCCATTATTGAAAATTGGCATCATGGCACAAGCATGCCAAATTAATGAAATTAAACCTATACGAAAAAAGTGGGCAATTGAACAGTTGGAATAGTTGAATTGATTAAATGGTTGAACCTTTGAATGGTTTAACAGTTGAGTAACTGCCATGTGTTTGTATTTTTTAATTAAAAAAAACAACACTCATCACAAATCATGTTTGTGTTAAAGTGTTTTGTCTGAAAACATTTTCAAGTGTTCACCCGCACATTTTCATGAAATTCATTTGGTGGGCTTGAGTAATGAAGTNTTTTGTCTGAAAACATTTTCAAGTGTTCACCCGCACATTTTCATGAAATTCATTTGGTGGGCTTGAGTAATGAAGTCAGTTTTCCAGTCTGAAAAAAAGTTGAAAACGTCTCTTGATGTTGTGAATTTGGGTATTGTTTTCGAGGGTACGATTTCATTTTCCCGGAAACTTATTTTCTGGGGCCAAGTGCACCAGAACCGACGTAATCTATCTACTCATAAGAAACTGTTAGTCTCTTTTATAAAGTGGAATCAAACCTAACACGTTCAGATTGTCTAACAACGTGGAATTATGCACTGACAATGTAGATCTGTAAAGAAGTCACGTAGGAGTGCAAACAAGTTCAGTATTTAAGGACCTAGCCATCTTGACACTCGGGTCGTATAATGATGTCCTCAGGGAGGCAACCTGCTGTTCTGACATGTGTCCCCGGGCGGTGAAAGGCACCCGTCAAAGAACGTGAAAATAATTAAATTCGCTCCCCCGGCGAGCTACCTTTTCCCTTCCCCCTTATCCCCGGGAAACATTGTTCTCGCTCTGCAGGTGGAGTCATACCTCTTCAAGCGATATGGTGGCCATGGTTGTCAGACACAGTCACGTAACGAAAAATTTGTATGAAAGGCATATAAAGGTTGTCCACTGTAAACGGAACACTTTTGAAAGCTCTTCTCAAGATCCACTTTTATGGGCATTGTATTCTTCCGCCATATGTAAAATTAACATGNGAACACTTTTGAAAGCTCTTCTCAAGATCCACTTTTATGGGCATTGTATTCTTCCGCCATATGTAAAATTAACATGACCATGGGCTTGATCACTTTATTCATGCATCGGTCAATTGAAAACGTTGAATTTTTAGAAAAGCAAATACTGAACAAATGTACTTATTTATACACCCACACGCATTAAAAAAAACCGATAGCAAAATTAATCACTTCATTGTTCGCAAATGTTTACCTAAATATTTTAATTGAACGTCTATAAACGGAACTATGTTTTCCTCCGTCGCTACCAACATTCCTGGACTCGTGCCAGACAGTGTGCCCGACAAAATATACGCAGGTAGGGTCAATGGCATATTCCGAACACAATACAATGACGTAAACGAAAACACCACACAAGTGAACAGTGCAAAAAACATTATCAGTGGACACAGCTGAACAATTATTGTGTTATCATTTTTTTGTCGTTCTGTGTCCTCTCTGTTGGTTTATCTATTATTTTCTCTAATTATTTTTGTGGTTCCCGTGTTGTTCGTAGTGTCGATTCATTTGGTTTCATAATCTGACAAGGAATACTTTTCCTGACTTGTGTTTCATTGTGGTTTTTGTCCTATCTTTGTGCGTTTTTTAGTTTTTATTGTTCAGCTGTGTCCACTGGTATTGTTTTTTTGCACTGTTATGTCCACTTGTGTTTTCGTTTTGGTCATCGTTATGTCTTCTCGTTCGTTTTGCTTTTGTTGTCTGTTCTGTTTTCTAATAAGCTTTCCTAATTATCTGTCTGTGTTGTTGTAAAAGGCTTTACCCTTTCTTTCTTTTTTTTTTGTCGTGCTGAGTTCTTTGTGTGTGCGATTTTATTTAGTCTAGTGGTCGGCAATGGTCACAGTCCAATCATACCAACATAAATAATAACATGAACTCACCATTGCCATTAAACTTNCTAGTGGTCGGCAATGGTCACAGTCCAATCATACCAACATAAATAATAACATGAACTCACCATTGCCATTAAACTTCAAAGATACTAGCGCCACGAGCGTGCAGTGGAGCTCGCCTGTATTACGTGGCGGGCATGTCCTCGAAAGGCCGCGCGACCTGCTGGAACAGGGCAGTGGAAAAAAAAAAACCGTTTCTGCCCATGGATCAAGAGCCGAGGGGCCACAATTCCGAGAAAACCTTCCCCCCACCCGCCCGACCGAGCAGTGAAATATTTATAGCCTGGCCTGAGACGGCCCGCGGCACGAAAGAGAGAAATCGAAACAAAACCGACCGGCGCGGGCAGACGGTGAACTGCATATGAACCGCAATGCACCTGATGTTGCTTTTTTTGTGGAGGGGGGAGGGAGGGTGAAAGGACCTGGAAAGGAGGAGAAATGCGCAAGCGCAGATCAAGAAATATTGACCATAACCATTTCAGGCCCAGTGTAANAGGACCTGGAAAGGAGGAGAAATGCGCAAGCGCAGATCAAGAAATATTGACCATAACCATTTCAGGCCCAGTGTAGCCAAGTACATAACAATACTCATATCTCCAGCCGGTCTAAAAAAAATGTCAATGTGTAGAGAACGGGTGGAGAAATTTCCCAAAAAGATTTCAAGACAAGCTATATTTCAAAACAACCATAGGGTAATTTTACCGGTTTTGATTGNGAGAAATTTCCCAAAAAGATTTCAAGACAAGCTATATTTCAAAACAACCATAGGGTAATTTTACCGGTTTTGATTGGCTGGATTACTTTTTGAGCCGTGTCAACTGTCTGCACACGAATCACGTAGGAGACGTGCTGATTTTGCTGAATTCTGAGTGGCCCGGTCATATATAAAAACTCCTTCTCAAGTAGACAGCAACCAATGGCAATAGACAAACTGCTGTTGGGTGTTTAAAATATTGAAGTCTACCGTGTACCCATATTATTTTGCGAAAAAACTACGAGCTCTATCGTTGTAATAACAAAAAATTTGTAGTCGTGACACATCCAGACTGTCATTGTAAGGACAGCAATTAGAGAACACTTTTTACTGTTTTTATGATTGTATTATTTTATTTAAAAACTCTGTAAACAATGATTGTATATATATATATATATAGTGTTGCCAAATTGCATGTCAATACTTCGGGGAAACATTCTTCACATCTGGAGGATGAAAAAATGTTGTATGAACATAGGTCCGCAAATGCTTGGTTTTTGTACTACAGCTCGTAATACATATCGTACAGTTCATGACCCGCGAGCTGGATCATCGTACTGTGGAATGCCATCGCAGCTGTAATTGGCAGCCCCAAACCAGTCCCGAGGAGCCCCTGATTTTAATCCTCTAGACTTTTATTCGTGGGGACATTTAAAGGCACTTGTGTATGCAACCAGAGTGGACGATGTGGACGCCCTTCATAACCGTATTGCGGTGGGCTGCGAAACAATCAGGAATACATACTCCAGGGGTCCATGATCGCATCCGGGNCCCTTCATAACCGTATTGCGGTGGGCTGCGAAACAATCAGGAATACATACTCCAGGGGTCCATGATCGCATCCGGTAGTCCATGCAAAGGCGGGTTGATGCATGTGTTTGTTCTGATGGAAAACATTTTTAACATTTTCTTTAGTGCCGGAACATGTGAAACTAGTTATTGTGCAGTTCCTACTGTTCTAGGTGTATTTTCGTGGTGTGAGGGGTCGTGTATCATGCAAAAGGACGCTGCAATGGCATTCTACCGTAAGATGATCCAGCCCGCGGGCCATACGCTGTGCGTTATGTATTACGAGCTGTAGTAAAGAAACGAAGCGTTTGCATACCTATGTTCATAAAAACATTTTTCATCCTCTAGATGTGAGAAATATTTCCCCGGCGTATTGAAATGCAATTTTGTAACATTCTGTATATACAGGATGAGTCGTTAATATATGCTAACCCGGCGTGAGTGGAATATTTAGGTCAAATAAATNTAACATTCTGTATATACAGGATGAGTCGTTAATATATGCTAACCCGGCGTGAGTGGAATATTTAGGTCAAATAAATAGTGAAATAGATATACGGCAAAGGGCCTAAAGTGATTTCTGACAGTGGTAGAGGCCCTGAGACGTTGCGATTGGAAAAGTGTTTTGCAACGCTAAAATGGAAACCACTTGCGATCAAGCAATGGAAATGGGCAAACAAGGCAGGTTACCACACATAACGGCGTTACAGAGAGTGCACCCCTTCAAATGGTGGGCCAGTGGGTTGGCCACCCAGATTACCGGACCTAAACCCAGTTGACTTCAACTTGTGGTGTCACTTGAAGGCACAGGTGTATGCAAATGACGTGGACAATGTGGAGCATCTCTGACAACATATTGAAGATGCATGCCGTACAGGCTAATACCGGAATGTTGCAGCATGTGCACCAGTTATGAGCATCGCATTCGTTCATGTATAGAGATGGGTGGCTCACACTTCGCCCATATGCTGTAACCATGTTACCTCTTTGAATTCTAAATAAATCACTGATAATCGAAACCGGTGTTATTTTTATTCGACTACCCCACACTACTATTATTAACTAAGGGGTTATGTACCTGCATTAGGACAAAACATGAACCAGGTTGTCAAGTTGGTATGTGTTGTGAGTGATACAGACTGCCTACCTTCCAGGCAACGACTAATCTGCCATCCAACTAAAATTGTGATTTCTGCTTTAACGGTCGGGATTAGCAGATACTACCAAGGCGATCTTTTTTTATTGCTTTTTGTATGCTGATTAAAGCATGTGATGTCAAATTGCTTCAAGCGCCGGGTTACAAAATTCTAAGCAGTTGGAGTGTGCTAACCCATATTTAATGTATGAAAGCCTAAATTAAAGGGGGACTAAAAGAGTTTAGAAAAGTTTTTTATTCTTATTGCGTCTCTGCACTCGACAGATAAACAGATGCGCCCCCTTCCGTTTGACTTTACCTATAGTGGACTGGAGAAACTTAGGTGGCTCTTGACATCGAGATCTTGAGAGCCGATGAGGATGAGGTGAGTATGGAGCAGCACCGGAATGCTGGGGCGGGGAAAACGGGAGATACCTCGAGAAAACGGCATGATTCCCACATGAGAAAATCTGGGAGCTAACTCGCCGGGAATCGAATCCGATTCTTTTACGTGGGAGGCAAGTAGTTCAACCACTATACCACCGTGGCAACTATTTTATTTAGAATTTCCTATCCTGCAGTACAGCTGCAATGTATTCGTAATTAAATTCGTAGAAAGAATACAAGCACAGACATGATATTGTGGTAATTCTGCTTCCACCGCTACGGAAGAAATACAATTCTGCTACAGTGATATCCGAATGGAATAAGAGAAACAGTGATTATGAGAATGTGTTGTTATGCACCAGTGTTTCAAGATGCCATGACACAAAATGTGACAATTTTACTGTAATAATTATTTCTAACCGCGAATCGTTCCAACGAAATGGGGTAATTTTCTTCTTACTAGTTAGTTCGTCTACAGTATCACAAATTTATCATAATATATTATAATCGTTTCCGAGCTTTCTCAGTAATTATATATGTAATTGAAAAAAAACCATTAGAACATATTTTTTTCTTTCCTATGAGTAGTGACCCGTTTTTCGCGAAAAGATTTNTGTAATTGAAAAAAAACCATTAGAACATATTTTTTTCTTTCCTATGAGTAGTGACCCGTTTTTCGCGAAAAGATTCACGTGGAGGCTAGACTTCAATATCATATGTGCACCCATGCTGTCTTCATTTGGCTATTGGCGGTTTGTCTTTGTGTGAAGACAGTCTGTTACATGAGTGCGCCAATCAGAATTAAGNTGTCTTCATTTGGCTATTGGCGGTTTGTCTTTGTGTGAAGACAGTCTGTTACATGAGTGCGCCAATCAGAATTAAGTTCATCCGATACTGACCGTTCTTAAGTACAGTGAATGACGTTTTGTGTGCTTTACAAAGTGTGCTCTTTGTTAATATGTTTACTCGATAGAGCCGGCAGAGTGCACGTGTGACTTCACGGTGACCAGCAGTTTTTTTTCCTCCAGAGAACACACCATCATCGAGGATGGATCACCCTTCCGCATCAGTCACCTTTACCTGACTGTAGTGGAAGCTGCTTGCGCAGGAGAGTACAGGAACGACTGACCTTGCAAGCGCGCGCGCACAAACACACACACATTACTTGCGGATGTATCACAGTACGACGAAATATTTGCAATGAGAACTGTGACGAGTTACGGTTTTTCCTTAAGTCAAATACTTTTACTTGGCGCATCATTTAGTTAATTAACTGAAGAGGTGTGTGTGTGTGTGTAAGCAGGAATCTTTAATCGCATGTCATGGGCAAAATTATAAAATTGATACTGTCGATATACTTTGCTTTGCTGCGCTTGCCAACGCAACTTCTTTTACACAGGGCCCTGATCGGGAGTACCTTGCAAACAAAACCGAATTGAACTAACAAAACAAGGGCACCCACAACCAGTACTTGAAACCCAGAAATCCGCCATCTTTCGCGGTGTAATACGGCGTTGTAGCAAACTACACACCATAGATAGTGAGTAAGTTACCAGACTTAAAAAAACTAGACATATTGACTAGGCGTAGAAATTTTCCCGTTAAAATTGATTGATTATGGAAAATGAGGCTACATACATATATACATATATTTATAATATATTTTTATAACTGGTATTTTAACATAATTGTACTCATTTCGAATAGCACAATCAATTCAAAACAATTTAACAAAATATAAGGACGTTGATTTTACCGTTTAGAATTAGTTTAGTTAAAAAATAAATATTCTCAGAAGTAGTTTATTTTTTTTAATTGGCCAGCCTTCAAATATTTTATTATTAACAAGTATCTGAGAAATTTTTTCTAATGACTCCCGCTGTGGGGGTAAGTAATTAAATTAACTCGGACTAATGCCACCTGTTTTCCGTGAAAAGTTTTACGCCCATGCTATACTTCAATGCCCGGCACATTCAGCTGCAGCTTAAGGTATTTTATTTCCTCACTGGGCCAATTAGAATTTAGTTGTAGTCTATTTGCGGTTTCTTCGCACTCTGCGAATCCAAACTCTGCAAAAAAACACCCCATGTATGATGTGTTTGGTTGTCTCCTAAAAGTAATGTATTACAGGCGTTTTATACTTGTGTTAACATTAAAGCACCTTATATTTTGTCATATCAGACTTTCGCGTAAATTTTATTTATGAATTATAATATTTAAATTTTAATTGATGTGAATAAAAACGGAGAGATAATAGCTGTGTTGGTAATGCCAAGTAAGGAATAGCTCTTATGTAAAATATTATTAGGACTGAGTGCACACGAATGTGGTGTGTTGTACCTTTGGTGTAATTTCCTAGACTTGGTTAAGCTTTGTTTGCATGAGCCAGAGGAACTTCCTAGAAATATAACTTAAGCTGGGTTTCAAAAAAGTTGGAAGTAACCGTGATCAACTATAATACCCCAGCAGTGAACGATCGTTATACACGGGCAGGCACACCAGACGCGTGACAATTGAAACAAACCAATCGCGAGTAGATGTGATCCAAAGGGTTTTGAAGTACAACTAGTCTAATTTTTTTCGCGAGATAAGTTCCTATAACTAGGGCCACTGATTTTTTTGCGAATAAATCGCAGCACACAGTAGACTTCAATACTATGTATGCACCTCGGCTGTTGCCATACTTCCATTGGCTGCTGGTGTCGTTTCCGCATTTGACCGAGCCACTCATGATTCCGCAACTCGGACACTCTACCTTCGCAATTAATGCGCAAACAGTTAACACCAACCAGAACATGCTTCAACCAATAAAAAATGCTGGAAGACCCCACAGTGATTTGAATAGTATCTTGTCTGGAAATCTTTTCGTGAAATATCACTGCCCCTACCTATAACTAAAGACCTGAAAAATTCGCTTTTTCATTTCGGGACAAGCTAGAATTCAAAACCTCGTACGTTTGTATTGCTTATTTTATTGGCCCACTCGTTAGTTTACACCTCCTGGACAACTCTGAGCCAATAACAAACACACAATAAAATGCATACCGAATCACCGTCTTCCTCTAATACAACAAGCAACCAATGAACAGTGATATTTGCATTATTTTACATACGACAATGGAGTATAGCCCATAGGTCATTGATCTCGCGAATTTTTCAGGTCTCTACCTATAACTATTACTTCGGACGAACGCTATCGCAGAGTTCTGTGCAACATACGTGTCTCGCAGAAAACACATAATTGCATAACAATATCTCAGAGACATAAAACAAGCTGAGGTTAAATGCCAACAAATGCCTCACCATTTCGCGTTACAATTCAGTAATAATAGACGGAGCTAGTAATTTTTGGCGAAAAAATATAAGTACACGGTAGACGTTAATACCATAAGCACCNAAAAAATATAAGTACACGGTAGACGTTAATACCATAAGCACCCAACATCAGTTTGTATATTGCCATTGGTTGCTGTCTACTTGAGAAGGCATTTTCTTATTTTACCTTGCCACTCAGAATACGGCAACATCAGCACGGCTCCTATATGATTCACGTGCAGACAGTTAAAAGGTGTCAAAAAGTAATTGAGCCAATCAATATAGGTGAACGACCCTACAGTGTTTTTAAATATAATTTGTCCTGAAATCGTTTCGCGAAATTTTACTACCCCTACTAATGCATAGTGGGTGGGAAATTTCATGCGGCACTTAACAACTAGGTCTTGAGAGCCGATGAGGGTGAAATGAGGTGATAATGGAGCAGCGCCGGAATGCAAGGGTGGGAGCACAGGAGTTCCCTGAGAAAACCCGCTGAGCAGCAGCATCGTATGGCACGATTTCCACTTGCGAGCAGTCTTGTCACTCAGAGCTGTAAGTCTAAAAACCATTCAGCTGCTGTGGCCCCTTTCCAGTACTGATGGAGACGTCATACAAAGATATGCTAATGTTACGTGTGTTGCTGGATCTCCGCTCATCCGACATGCCCTGTAGGATTCAGAACCAATAGTGAAAAAATGAGCACACTATTGCCTTAATTCCGTGTGACCGGGTAAAACTGGAGTATGAGTTGTGACTGTGACGGCAGCCGATGAACAAGTCGCTTCTGCTAGAGTGTGTAGAGCATTGTAGAACCCAGCATGGTGCTATCTTATAAAGCGAAATGGTAGCGTGTGTATATATATATATATCATAGATAATCCCACAGAAGGAAATAAATCAACAGTCATAAAAGAGTGGTAAAAAGTACAAAAAAATGCCGCAGAACGAGTAATCAAAATAAAGAGTGTGTACAGTACGTTCTCATGTATGCAAATAACGGCACAACCGAAGAAAGCGTGGTGACCTTAAACGGGTCAATGTTTGCACAAAAACTAGAAGACAATGCCGATACCAAGACAAACGTTCAACGCCAGGCNTGACCTTAAACGGGTCAATGTTTGCACAAAAACTAGAAGACAATGCCGATACCAAGACAAACGTTCAACGCCAGGCTTTCTAGAACGAAAAAGTTGCGACGTTCCAGGAAATATAATCTGTTCTCTTCTCAAAGTACACGCAAACTATGTTACACCCACAGACTGACTGTTATTATGTTTCACGCACAAACCAGCTATGTACTACATACTTCTGGCATAAATGTTAGCTCGTATACGTAAACACTACTTCACAACGTTCTGCATCAACGAAAGGGTGTGGCGTTTATATGTCCGTCGTTTATGGCCTCTAAAATTACCACAGATATTACTTCCGAGCTAAACTATCCTAAACTTTTGGCCAATACGGCTTCGAATGCCATAGAAACCTTCATCATTTAAGTAACCGGTCAAAACTGTTCTATTACGCTCTCCAATATGCACAAACATTTTGCAGTTACATTTTCTTAATCACCATTCCCCACGCATGAGTTCAATAACCATGGAGTAATTACATTCGTTCCATATTATGTTTACATCTACTAACTTCTATATTCAGTTACACTGAGAGAAAAGCCAGCAAAATATTGGTTTGTGTATGGCCAAAAATATATTTAGTTGCCCCAACAAAATATTTTGTTCTGTACACTTAACTTGAAAAACAACAAATCAATTTTCTTCTTCTAATAAAATACACGATTGAAATAGCAATACCTCTGTTTTGGGCTGGAAGAAATTAGACCGTCAACAAACCATTTGGTTGAATCACCTAATATATGCACACACACACACACACACACACACACACACACATATATATATATATATATATATATATTTATATGTTTGGTTACTCATTTGATTGCCTTCGTCTGAAATTACAGCTCGTGAGTTTGTTTGTATTTTTGTGACAATAATAATTGTAACAGTGGTTGTCAGTGCACTTATTAATGCTCCACAAAGGCATAAACATCCTAATAAAACAAGTTCAACAGGAAACTAAAAAAAAAAAAAGAGCTGTAAAACTTGAAACATCTATTTACGCACGTTGGCCAGTATTTTGAATGCGTACATTTAAAAACATCTATATTTCAAGTCACTTTAGCCGATATTACAAAGGCTCAGCACTCGATCGCCGCAGACGTAGGTTCGGAACCCGATGGCACTACAAAAGTTATTTTTTTTATATTAAACGAAACTGTAAAATGTACGTCGAGCCAAACCAACCTTCAGTTTCACCAACCTAATCTTTGTTTGTTACAACCAAATAAGAACAACAAAATAATTTGGTTTCAACAACAAAATATTCAATTGCCCCTATGCAAACAATTAATTTGGTTGCGACAAACAAACTTTGTTTGATTCAACGAAACTTTTTTCTCAGTGTGGCAATACTTGGCGGTGACCTTGCCATCAGCCATCGTAGCGAACAACAGACGCCAGTGTAGTAACATGTCTCACCGCGGGGAAAACCGCAC
>NQII01003954.1:0-113277 GCA_002778355.1 Clitarchus hookeri
TTGTGATGTTTGTTGATTTTTTATGATTTAGTGGGCGGATGGAGGTAGGGGGTGTTGGTTAGCGTGTGCTGAGAAGGGGAAGGGGGAGGGCTGAGCGTGGTATAAAATTATGTCTTCCTCGGTAAAAATTTTTTTTTTTGCTGTTTTTTGAGCATTTTTAAATTTTTGGGATTTTTTGGGTTAAAGGTTATCCAAGGACAAGGGCACGTAAACAAGGTCACAGTCGTGAGGTCAAGGTAAAGATCACATGGCGGTCGGGTGACGTCACAACATGACTGCCGATCGGATCCGGCACCGATGTCCCATCTTTTATGCCCGACTCAACTTTAAAAATTATACAAAATTCAGTAAACTTATATAAATATTAAAATTAAGGAACAGTGGTTAAATTCACTTCCTCTTCAAATCATCTAGTGGAGTTGAATACACATTCTCTATGTATTTCTGTTCATTGTACATTCCCTATAACAATTTTCCACGTGTGTCCCGTTCTCCAATTACCTGAATAATTTTTATTTACGTGTCACATAATTTAAGCGTATCTTAAAATACTAACATTTTCTTGGTCATTAGATTACTTTTAGATATTTTAGATATAAATATGAATATTTCAATTGTCAACAATATCGAATGAAACATTTTAGAATCGTTTGCTAAGTCACGCAGATATGCTCGGAAAGCTTTAGCATAAAGGGCCTCCACTAGTACAGTGGGCTCCGAACCACATGATACCAACCACGTGATCATAAATTGGGCACGCCTAATGCTGAATATTGTGTTCTACATCACTTTAACGCATTATTGGCATTGCATTCATGGTTACTGACAACACAGCGACATAATAATTGCTCACATGACGCATTGCTGCGGGATCAAACGGCTGAACACGNACTGTGATGCGACGCACCTTTGGCTGCATTAATTATCTGCAGAGGATGATATACCACAAAACCAACAAACAATCTTGAGTGAGCAATGTGATGTTATCACCAGTGCAGGTTAGTGGTAGTGGTGTGGTTGAGTTGTAGTGTATAAATGGAGTCATCAATGTAATTTTTTCCATCGATTGTTATTATGATTGGGCGTGGTAGTTGAGGTTTCAGCTTGGCTCAGATGTTGAGGTCGAACGAGGGGTGAGAGTGTTCTTCAATTTTTAGAATTTTTTTCTGGATTTTTGCTATTATCTCGATTTCGTATGATTAGTTGGGAGGGTGGGGGTGGTGGGTGTTGGTTAGGGTAAACGGGAGAGGGGAGAGGGGTGATGTTATTTGTAGCTCAATAAAAATTTTTTTTTTAGATTTTTGTGATGTTTGTTGATTTTTTATGATTTAGTGGGCGGATGGTGGTAGGTGGTGTTGGTTAGCATGTGCCGAGAAGGGGAAGGGGGAGGGCTGAGCGTGGTATAAAATTATGTCTTCCTCGGTTAAAATGTTTTTTTTTTGCGGTTTTTTGAGCATTTTTTAATTTTTGGGATTTTTTGGGTTAAAGGTTATCCAAGGACAAGGGCACGAGGTCAAGGTCACAGTCGTGAGGTCAAGGTCAAGATCACATGGCGGTCGGGTGACGTCACAACATGACTGCCGGTCGGATCCGGCACCGATGTCCCATCTTTTATGCCCGACTCAACTTTAAAAATTATACAAAATTCAGTAAACTTATATAAATATTAAAATTAAGGAACAGTGGTTAAATTCATTTCCTCTTCAAATCATCTAGTGGAGTTGAATACACATTCTCTATGTATTTCTGTTAATTGTACATTCCCCATAACAATTTTCCACGTGTGTCCCATTCTCCAATTACCTGAATAATTTTTATTTACGTGTCACATAATTTAAGCGTATCTTAAAATACTTACATTTTCGTGGTCATTAGATTACTTTTAGATATTTTAGATATAAATATGAATATTTCAATTGTCAACAATATCGAAAGAAACATTTTAGAATCGTTTGCTAAGTCACGCAGATATGCTCGGAAAGCTTTAGCATAAAGGGCCTCCACTAGTACAGTGGGCTCCGAACCACATGATACCAACTAGGTGATCATAAATTGGGTACGCCTAATGCTGAATATTGTATTCTACATCACTTTAACGCATTATTGGCATTGCACTCATGGTTACTGACAACACAGCGACATAATAATTGCTCACATGACGCATTGCTGCGGGATCAAACGGCTGAACACGNTCATGGTTACTGACAACACAGCGACATAATAATTGCTCACATGACGCATTGCTGCGGGATCAAACGGCTGAACACGTGACACATTAACCAAAATATAATCGAACAAGATGACCCAGTGGTAACACAATAGAGTTTCGTTCAGAAGGACGCGGGTTCGATTTCCGACCCGGACATCCTGATAATGTTTTACATGTTTTCCCGAAATCACNACAAGATGACCCAGTGGTAACACAATAGAGTTTCGTTCAGAAGGACGCGGGTTCGATTTCCGACCCGGACATCCTGATAATGTTTTACATGTTTTCCCGAAATCACTCGTGGCGAATGTTGGGATGGGTCGTTACTACAGGAAACAGCAGATTTCATTCCTAGTCCTGCTTCCCTTCGCAGCGCACTCCGTCTCTAATAACCTCTCTGTTGCCGAGACACTAGGTTTAACATAACTACGTAATATTAAGAAGGCTGCAAACGTGGTTGTTCCGACATTACTCTTCACCTCACAACACGAGAAGCCTGGGTCAGAGCAACCAAATTGAATTTCTTTTCCGCTGAATGTATCGCGAGAACAGAACTTCATTTAATCTCAGAAACTCTCGTGGAACAGAATTCAATTACGAGGACACTGTTTGCAATATGAAAGGTATTTCAGACGAGGCCATCTTAGAAATAAGGTAAATATATATGGCAATCGTACATGGGATTATTTAGAAGTAAGAAGCAGCATATATGAGGAAAGATGTTGCCAGGTACCCTAGTCAACGTATAAATAAGCTCCGAGAGAGAAGTAAAAGCTTATAAACAAATGTCGAAGAACCAATCCAAATCTCGAATTGAGTAAACAGCAAATTCAAGTTATGACAGAAATTGCTAAATTATTGTCAGATTAACTATGCAATGTGTAAGAATATTGAGGGCGTTACTGAATGCTAGTATAACAGAACGGAATGAGGTGCAATGTTAGTGGATCGGAAGACGAAATGCAAAGGTAAATTTTTGTGACTGTGTGAGAAGTATAAAAAGTGACAGAACGCAAAATGAACACTTATAATGAATGTCATTGTGACCGTTTACACGGTGAAATGTTTGAAGTTATCTATTATTTCAGGGAAATTTTTTCCCTAGTGAAGGAATTTCGTAAGCAAAAATATGTAGTTCTTTAATGTAACGCATTGTATATTTGAAGTGCTTAATTTCTCCTGTTAATTAAAGTTAATTTTGTAAGAGTAACTGTATAGCTATACTTTTGTTTGACCGTACACAAATTTGGTTGGCACAAGCAAACTATCTTTCAATGTATAATCCAACGAATAATAAAGTTTCAAATTTGATGTAGGATAGCTTACGTTGCAACCTCTGCTGTATTAAAGTCCGTGTAAATGGAAGGATGCGAGTCCAAGTTTATTATGTTTATGTAAGTGCGCTCTCTTCTTCACATTAGCACATCGACGTAACATTCAACGTTGGAAATCAAACGTTACGAAGAAAACTAATCTGGACAGGAAATTCGTCCCCGGGAGTACGAAACTATAAACTACTGCTGTCCGCCACTAGCATTCCACTGTAACCTTCTACTGTAATCTATAACGTATTTTCATTCTTCTTTATAGAAGGTTCGTGGTTTACTGAGCTTAATTGGAAGTCCTGCTTGCGTTATATTTCTCTGATTATATTGTATACTTCCACCATATGTACATTTAACATTGCCATGGGCCTGATCACAATATTATTGATACGCCAACCCTGTTTAATCATGTAATTGTTAGGCATGTAACTGTGTTACTTATAACCAAAATATCACTACATTGCACCAATCTTACTGTAGATATAAATGTAAACATTACGCTAGCAATACAATCCTGAGTCTTAACAATGTTTTTGTTTCTTCGTTGCCAACTTAGCTGGAATCTCGCTTGTCAGTCAGCACTCTAACATACAGTTTGTGAGGTAATTCGCGGATACGGACTGCACCGCACAAATGTGTGATCAAAACTAAGTAGGAAATAATGTAGGTCAAAAATGCATAAGACCCTTCGTTTAGGTGAAAAAGACATGAAAAGTCGAGAAACCATAGTAGCACACATGTGGTATTCCAATTAGATAATGGTGAGGTGATGTGGCAATGCTGCAAATAATGAGTCCGTGTTAAAGGATACGGCAAGGGAACTAGCCGAGCTCAGTTGTGCCAAAGAGGACATGGAGTTACATGCAGTGAGCACTGGGACATGGCAAAGGCCATTGGTGCATCCGGCGGCCAAGATCCGTGCGTGCTGCATGAACCCATCGTGGAAAGTGCATTGCTACGGGCACAGCAAACTACGAACACCTGTTATGACGTTCAATTCACAAATCCGTGGGGTGCAATCCGTATGTGCGAATTACCTGTCATCTTGTCTACGCAGTTGCAGGCTGTGATTTTTTTCAAAGGTTGATTACAAAAGTGCTCACTTAAAAGTGGACAGTCCACATTTACTCCGCCACACACATGACAATCACCAGAAATATGATTACGGTTAAAAATAATTTCAAGCAGGATACAGTAAATGCATTCCCAGAAATGTAAGGAGTACATTAATATGTACAAATAAATTACACCAATGAGCTGAGATTTGTCATGTTTATTGTAAATATGCATATCCCTTTTTTACGTTAGATGTTCCGCGCTCTAAATAAGTTACAGAAAGCAAAGCCGTTAAAATAAATTCCATCCAATATACATCTATCGCTGTTAGACTACACGACATACACACACATATGGTCTACCTTCTTAAACATCTATGATAGACAAAGAACACATCACCATGATTATTTCGCAGTATCACGTTTCTTCTTACTGCATGTTTTCCCCGTGTTGTCTCAGCTGCGTTGTCCATTTTTGCATTTTCTTCTCCTGTTTGTTCGTTTGTGTCGTTTTCATTCTATCGTCAAATGTTATTTGCATACAAGTATATTTACAACCCTCTCTCTTCGTTTGTCCCATTGCTCATTCTGCTGTGCTTCTATTCTTTGTAATGATAGACAACATTTTTTTTCTGTGTAGATATGCATTACCATATCCAATAACAACAGCTACTCTTGGTTGATTCCAGGCGGTTTTGTTTACCAAATCATTTTGTACGTTTTCTGTAACAAAATAGCTCAGCATTGACGTTTGCATTTAATAATTTTCCAACTAATTGCGCACCGCTATTGCAAGAACCATTCATAGAATACAGCACTGCAGTTTGCTTGCACTCATAACATATGTGATGTCATTCAATCGGCTTTGTAAACAACAGCGACAACAAAAATAAAAGACACAGAACTGATGTCTAAACGAAAATTATGCCTCCTTTTAACCAGAATACGCAGGTAAGGCCTTGGTATCCACCACAGCAAGGGCGGAGCCACAGTTCTTGCGACCTGGGACGCGATCGATTCTCATTCACTTGTCAGATTATCGATAGCGGGGTGGAAGTTTACGCCACGAAATGTAGTGGTCATTTGCCTGTCACAATATCGTCAACTCCACTACGCTCGGATAGCGATGCTTTTGTAAGTATACTCCCGATAAGCGGAAAAACGAATGAGAATCTTGCACCTGAACACAGCTGTAGCTAAAGAGCTGCNTTGTAAGTATACTCCCGATAAGCGGAAAAACGAATGAGAATCTTGCACCTGAACACAGCTGTAGCTAAAGAGCTGCATCCATTAACAGTTAAAAGAAATTAACATCTTAAAGAGAGGCAACATTGGAAGGCAAATATGCGGAAAATCTCTGGTACACTTTGTAAACACACAATTACAAGGGAGGTCCGTTCACAGGTCATGCCTACCGCAGAAAAAATTGATGGTGAACGTTCAAGTTGATTTTCCATCTTTGGAAGAGACAAGGAACCTCAAACTATCTATGCTTTTTCTGTGCCACCGCATCACGCGAAAATGCCAGCTATAAAACACTAGTAAACTTATGTTTCTTTTTAGTATTCAAACTTTATTCTTGTAAGGGTTCTGGCCACCGAAAATACACTCTTTTATATCTGTACGTAACGTTGTTCAACTTGCGAACAATAGTTATGCTCACTGTTTCCTCGCATAAAAACAATTTTAGCTCACATATATTATACACAACGGCCTGTCAAAATCTGAATTTTCTATGGTTTTGGGATGCACAAATTATAAAAATTTACTCATCAAAATAATATAATTCATACTAAAATAAGATACTACGAGTTGCTTCAAGGATTCTTTAAACTCACGCTAAGAAACGTTTTCAGAACTTTTAAAAATGTCTTAAAATAAGGAAATTTTTGCATAGCACTAAAATTGTGGTTTCGAAATGCAATGTTGCAAAATCTATGGGAACTTAAATATTTTGATGTGACGGAAGTGTACTTATAAGTTATGTATACAAAATGAACGGAGTTTTGTACAACTATAAAATAATGCATTTTTTTATGAACAGTGCACTTAAGGTTAAGACAAGGAGCAAGGAGTTACTGACATACCTAATCAGCCTACTTTCCTCCACATGGGTGCAAATAATTTTCAATAAAGTTCTTAAAACCTTAGATAGTAGGGGTCCTTGATGCCTCGACAGCAGTATCTTAATCAGAAGCATACGCAACAGTTCCGAGACAGTTACATATACACAGGTGTCTTACCCGGGACTCGAATACAGAAAACCTCGTAAGAAAAGCTAGCATCACGGGGTAGGATTCGGAGCATAAACTTCTGATGTAATCAGTCTAGTATTTTGAATGACAGGGTTCACTAACTTGTAAATTTACACGGCCATCATTTAAAAAATACACGTGTGAAGCACTTAAAACATGTNATGACAGGGTTCACTAACTTGTAAATTTACACGGCCATCATTTAAAAAATACACGTGTGAAGCACTTAAAACATGTGGGTTTACATGGCGTACCATAGTGCAACTTATGTGTAGAATGTGATGTAATCAGTTCATTGGTCCCTCAGAAGGGCATAAAATTTTTTTTTCTTAATTGACGCTGTCTTACAAAATTGCCTAAAAAAAGAGGTTCTGTATACTATGCTTTTAATCTCCAGTATCAGCATAAAAAGTTGAGTTAAATTTGATTAAATTGTTAAATATACATGCCCCGCTTATGAAAGTATTCATATTGCCGCAATGTCGATAATCGGTATCTGACCCCACTTAAATAGTGTAACTTTACATGACTATCTGTAACACAAATATTGGGCAAAATTTGGTGTAAATTAGTTGAATTTTTCAGGAAATATGGTAAAATATTTTNCTATCTGTAACACAAATATTGGGCAAAATTTGGTGTAAATTAGTTGAATTTTTCAGGAAATATGGTAAAATATTTTATTTTCTCACCTGGCATTATTTTCCAAAAGAACGGTAAAAAGGATCTCTGTATGGATACTTGAAGCTTATAATGAATTCTGTTAGTGTACATAGTTTGGTTCAATTTTGTCGAATTGTTTAATAGATGTAACATACTAACCTAAATATTTATATTAACGCCATTGAAAAAAAGCACATAAAACATATTATTTTACATACCCTACTGTAGATCTACTTGCGTGAAACATTTGGTGTGAATAGGTTGTTTATTCCTNAAAACATATTATTTTACATACCCTACTGTAGATCTACTTGCGTGAAACATTTGGTGTGAATAGGTTGTTTATTCCTCTATATCTTCTTCTCTAAATAGTATAAAAGAATGTCGCTTATCCGCGTCTTTTTGTGTATTCGCTTATTAATTCTAAACTACTTGATGGATTTTGATGCCGTTCTCAACATCATTTAGAGGAGAATTTCTTGAGGAAGGTTTATTGTATAATTAATTTATATTTGATGTACGGATATTAGAGAAATATCGAACCGTTTGTAATCAAGTCGTAAAATTGTTACCTGGCGAAACCGGGCCGGTTCGCTAGTATGGCATAAAATTTCGAATTTTTTATCAACTGACAATCTTCTAAATGGAGGGAAAATAGGTTACGGGGAAGTATTAGGTCACTGTGCGCTGAACCNTTTTTATCAACTGACAATCTTCTAAATGGAGGGAAAATAGGTTACGGGGAAGTATTAGGTCACTGTGCGCTGAACCGCACTTGATAAATGGTTATATTAAACTATAGGCTGTTAATGGCAAAGTGAGCAATTTTGAAGCCGTAGTTACTTTTTTCCCTTCGACCAATTTTTTATCCTCCTATCACTTTTTAAAATAAATATTGCCATGCAAGTAATAAAAACAGTGTATGTATTTCACCGGACTCGAAAGATAACGCCTATGGTTACATTAAAATTTATTTATTTACTGTTAATCCAAATGAAAGGACTTCAAAAACTGCTCACTTTACCATGAATAGCCTATAGGCAGGAGGTTTTGATACCGCAAAGGTATGCCATTTGCATACAACTGACAAACCACTGTAGGACGGCCTGGCAAATGTACATTATTCCGGAACCAACACTAATTCAATCTCTAATAGATCAACGGAACCTTTTGAATGAATTGTTGCGGATGGCAACAGTGTCTGAATGCGTAGTGGAAAATACTCTTCATTAATATGTTTTTATAGTGTTAGTTATTGAATGTCGTATTTATTTTGAGATTAGCGTTNAGTGGAAAATACTCTTCATTAATATGTTTTTATAGTGTTAGTTATTGAATGTCGTATTTATTTTGAGATTAGCGTTCTTTTAAACGCTATGATTATTCTTTACAAAGTTGTAAATAATAAATTGTATGTGAAGATCGAAATTCATTCAGTGTTCAAACTGTTATTGCGGAAGCAGCACACCATTTAAAATATTTGCATCATGCATTATNGATCGAAATTCATTCAGTGTTCAAACTGTTATTGCGGAAGCAGCACACCATTTAAAATATTTGCATCATGCATTATACGTCAGTTTATCTTTGTTACGTCACTAATGGCAATTTTACAAATGACAAAGCGCTGGGTAACAGAAAACATAAAACCTACAGGGACATTTATTCCTCATCCCGCTCTTCCCACCGCAATACACATAATGAGCAGTGATAAAATAATTAAGCCACGGGAATGTTTCAAATTTTTTGTGGAGAGCTCCTGTTCCATGATCTGTGCAAACAGGCAGCCGCGTACATTACGTAATGAAAAATTTCGCGGTAAGTATTTACACAGCATGTCAAACTATAGGCTGTTAACAGTACACTGAGCACTTTTGAAAGTCCTGCTTAAGATCTACTTGTATGCATATCGTTTATTCTTCCACCATAGTGTTTCGATTTCTCATCGTTAGAGTGCTTAGCCAGGTTATTTAAGTGGTGGTGGTCTTGATTAAAAAAAAGATTTGACAAAGATTTCCTGACTTACTTACAAACACTACAAAGGGAATGCTATCGAATTAATATCCCGCAATTAATAGTTATGACTTCCCATTTACAGTTAATATTAACATAATCGTCCATTACCTCACAGACATTAATGCAATCAAAATCTTAAATAAGTCGTAATAAATAATGTACCACGAAATCTGAATTTATTAATTATTTAATATTTATATTTGACAGTTGCAATATTAACAATAAAGTACGTATCACATGTCCATAGCGTCCCACTTTAATTCAGTCCATAATTCACTAGTCCGGAATGTTCTGGAGTGCTCCTAGCGCCTCCGAGCATAGTAGCACTCTACTCGTCGAGTACCACGCCCTCTCGTCCGTCCACATTAAACAAATACTCTGTCTCGTTTCGCTCCTTCCGCCGTCGTCCGCCCTCTTCACTAATGCCCCTCGATGCACCAGACTTCGAAGGATTATGACTACAACAAAGACTGCCTGCTCTCCAGCTGCGGGGGATATTTATAATGCCGTCGGCTCTGGTCCAGAAACTTCTTTACATGTCGGTTTGCGTCGAGAACGGAAATTGATTGAAGATTCTTGATGATCCTGTAAAGTCGTTGAATCCTCCGGCAGGGGTTCGACGGTGCTGTTATGCCAGCTAGGTCGAGTGTCAATCATTCCCTCGGCCGCCTGGCGACGTAGTGATGAGCAGGTCTGCCTGAAGGGAGAGGAGGGTTGAGGTAGGTTACTCGCCGCAGCGACGGGACCACGCATAAACATGTAACACGGTGCCCTGTGCCCAGTGCGGAAGTCCACGTGTAACAATAGGTCAAATTAACATTGCCATCGGTCTGTAGTACGCTTTGGTCAAGTGAAAACGCAAAATTATTAGAAAAGTTAATATTTCACAAATTTGATTATTCTGATATTGACATGCATTACAAAAAAAAACCCAAATAAATAATTTCAATATTTACACATGGTAACGTACCACTTTTTATTCAACATTAAGAAATGGGACAACATTCAATCTGTCGTTACCAACTTCAATGCGCGCATGCCTGTCAGTGTACTCGTAAAAATATATGCAGGCAGGCGCAGTGATNATCTGTCGTTACCAACTTCAATGCGCGCATGCCTGTCAGTGTACTCGTAAAAATATATGCAGGCAGGCGCAGTGACGTTTTTCAGATTTTTAGAGTTTTCATTTGAACGTAAACAGCCTATAATTACTTGACGTCAGTGGCATAGTTGGCCATCTTACGGTCTTGAGAGGTCTTGAAGCCGAAACCCTGGATAGTCTTGAGCATATGCAATCATTTTAATATTAATCCTTTAACAAGTAACTAAAATAAAATATTAATTCAATCTAAATGTTTTACTTCAATGTGGAAAAGCGGGCCGGGTCAAGTAACCTCTGCGCCAGTTACAAAATTATATTTTTTTAAATATATACTACTATTGGTTTAAATTACGATTATTCTGCGCCTTTGGTACCCGATAACAAATAAAATTATATTTGCTAAAAATTCCAGTGAACGGACTTGGTACTACCTTCCCTCCTTCCCAATTAAAGAAACAACTAGAAAAAAAGCAAACTACTAACGAAAGTATTTTAATTATTTTTAAAAACTCTTATCAACTCTGTTGTCAGGAAAATATGCTGTTCGGTCGATATTATTGTTATTTTTCACAAGCGTAACAGGCGTTTCTGCGACTTGTGAAGTGACGACCAACAGATAATGAATTTAAGTGTAAAAATATTTTATTGGTAAGTTATAATACCTTTGATTATCTTGATACTTATATTTTTTTACTAGTATAAATCAAACACAAGTGTTTTATTCAAACCTAAAATATTAGTCACGTTGATTAAAAATTTAAAAAAGACTAAGTAATATAACTTCTCGACACAAGCAGACACAAGTTGCATATATTTCAAAATGTCAGCAGGTTTTTAAATAAAATTATAAACACTTTTGAAACTTTGATATATTTAATTTATTTATTATTTTTAAAGATAGGGGAGCATATATAAACGAACTCATGAACATCTTGCAACATGAATATTTATTACAGTTGATACGTTTAATCATAATAAATTTCAATCTGAAGCGAATTTTCTACCACAGCTTATTCGATTTTTACAAAGGCACTACAACAAGAGAGTAAAGGGGCAATATATGGAGACGTAATTTTTATAAAAGTACTACATTTTTTCAACAGTAAAATTTTTATTTGGTGTATTATGATATATAGACCTACAGGATTACCAGCTTTGGGAAATTATTTATGAAGGACTTCTATGAAATCGTATCATAATGTATTTTATTTAATTTTAAAAAACAAATTTATTAATACAGGTGGCGGCTAAAAATTGGCAGGATCGTATTTGAAAGCGGTGCCAATTATTCAACTTCCACAGGTTTTGTTTTGAACGTTGGTTTCCTGGACTGATCGAATGTCGCAACCACGAAGGTTATTCATGGCTTGTTTGCGACGATGTAGATTGCAGGTGGCATTAATGTAGATAGAAAGCGACGAGGAGCCAGGAGAACGGGTTGGGAATGGAATGGGCCGCATGCAATCTGAGGTCGACGCACTGCACATCATGCAGCCAGCAAGAGAATAGTTCTCCTGTCTGGATTGAGGTGCCCTTGGAGGAGAGTCAACTCATCCCGCGGTTATCTCGAGCCAGACACTAGCGCGCAAGTGGGATGTACAAGTGGTCCAAATATCTCATTTTAGCAGCTTCTCTGCTCTTCGTCTTTGTCCTGCTACTTACCCGCGCCAGATGGGAAGTCCCGTAGAGGAGAACGCCAACGTCAGAGGCTGGGCGCATGCTTTAAGAAGGAGCTGAAATATCAGGCTGGTCGCTACAGAGAGAGCATCGTGTAATAGGCTACTTCTTTATTACATCCAAACAAGCAACAACTAATTTACTGCGGAAGAGATGTTTCATAAACAAAATTTCACAAAAAGTACATCGTGATTTATGATAATAACTGAGGGTAACATTTCCAGAATTTTTGTCTTCCTAAATTTGATAAAACTAAGAGACGAAAATTAAGTCTCAACACATTCCGTATTTATGAAGCAAGTTGTTTGTATTGTATGTTTACGTTAACTGTAGTACGTCAACACTACTCCTCACACATTTAACACACATGTTTTGTATGAAACTGCGCGAGATTGTGTGCATGAACTTATAGTGCATTACACAATTGAATGTGCAGCTTTTTCTCATAGGTTATTTGTTATTAATTATTTATTTTGTTATTATTTGTCATTAATTGTTATGCCAGTCATTTAAACTTAGATATATCATGTATCTGCTGTGTATTCTTTCATGTGTTTAAAATTAAGGAAAGAAAGTGTTGCCCATATCGCAAAAATATTCATCGATCATAAATAGTATAAAAAAAAGTTAAACCACAAATATATAAATTACTGTTCGATAACTTGATTCCTCATTGCCCTAAACTGATAAATCATATAAAATAAGTTAACGAAATTTGCAAGCAGTGAATGTGAGGTGTATTTTACATCGTGAATTAAAAATACTATCGTGTAAGTAAGGTGAGATTATTATCTATCAAAGGACAGAACGTATTTCATTTTCAAAATAAAACATTATTTGTGAATTCTAAGCCAAAGTATACCCATATTATTAAGGTACCTTTTTTACGTTTCTGGTAGCTACATACGTTTGCTGTCTTAAAAGTTTTAATAGTTTGACATATAACGTAATTCGTTTGATTAAATACAGCAAAGTTATGTATATATATATACACATGCATACATACACACACTTGCAACCCTCACCTACGTAGTACAATTTTGATACAGTATGGCATTAAATATCAGGAAATAATAAAAGNACACACACTTGCAACCCTCACCTACGTAGTACAATTTTGATACAGTATGGCATTAAATATCAGGAAATAATAAAAGTCATTAATAATGCCTACTATATGCTCTATTACTAAGTAGGGGAACCCGGGGCACAACGGGGTACCGGGGCAGAATGAAGTTCGAAGTTGTTTGGTGTCAACGAGGTGCTGCCAGCGAGCGGTAATAAGTAGAACTAGACTAACCGATTGCTGCTCACCTACGGCAGCCATGTTAGTCTAGTTTTATCGAGCGATGGTGCGTGAAGTTTTCGTTGTGTGATTTTTTGCTCCTATATTGTAACTTCTGATGATTGGTAACCAAGGTAATGTGTACATACTTGTTTATAAAACAACTATATTTAGTATATGCTTGAAGTACGTTTAANGATTGGTAACCAAGGTAATGTGTACATACTTGTTTATAAAACAACTATATTTAGTATATGCTTGAAGTACGTTTACTTGTCTTTAATTTCGTGTAGTTAACGTTTGTTTACGTATCTTCCTCGAGTGACCTCACCTCCCTAACCTAAATCGTGTCCCTGGGGCGGAACGGGTAGGGCGGAATGGGGAAGTACCCTATTCTGCCACGCAAAGTTTTTAACCGACAGATCGTTTTTAGTACGCCCTTATTTTTTTCTTTGTTTCAATTTCAAACGGTTAGAGACTATAAAAAAAAAACNGATTGGTAACCAAGGTAATGTGTACATACTTGTTTATAAAACAACTATATTTAGTATATGCTTGAAGTACGTTTAATTGTCTTTAGTTTCGTGTAGTTAACGTTTGTTTACGTATCTTCCTCGAGTGACCTCACCTCCCTAACCTAAATCGTGTCCCTGGGGCGGAACGGGTAGGGCGGAATGGGGAAGTACCCTATTCTGCCACGCAAAGTTTTTAACTGACAGATCGTTTTTAGTACGCCCTTATTTTTTTCTTTGTTTCAATTTCAAACGGTTAGAGACTATAAAAAAAAAACAAATAAGCAATCATGGACTACTGAGGCAATGAACAATACTGTCGAGGTGGTTATTTCGGGCCAATCTGTATATTTGAAGGCTTCGAACCAATATGATGTTCCCCAGTCTACTCTGGAAAGATACGCTAATAAAAGAAAGGAAAACCCTCACTACCAGATTAATAAAACGGCTGGAAAATTTAAACACGTATTTTCGGAAGAGCAGGAACTTGAGTTCGTTAACTACTTAAAAACTATGGAGACTAGGTTATTCGGTCTAACAATGAAATAATTGTGAAGCTTAGCTTATCAGTTGGCTGTAAGAAATAGCATTGGTCATAGATTTCAAAATGGAATCGCATGCCAAGNTTGTGAAGCTTAGCTTATCAGTTGGCTGTAAGAAATAGCATTGGTCATAGATTTCAAAATGGAATCGCATGCCAAGATTGGGTCAATGGATTCCTTAAGAGACATCCTACTTTATCTGTTCGCAAACCCGAAGCAACATCTGGTACAAGAGCCATGGGCTTTAATAAAGTTGCTCTAGACAGTTTTTTTTTTCGTTGCAAACGAATTTACTCGACAAGCACAAACTAACGGCTTCTCAAATATTTAATTGCTATGAAACGGGCGTTTTAGTGAACACTAAAAACCAATCAAAGATCATAGCTTGCAAGGGGAAACGTCAAGTCTGATCGTTAACATGCGCAGAAAGGGACGATACTGTAACCTGCCTTATTTGTATCTCGGCAAGCGGAGCTTACGTCCCCCGATGCTCATTTTTCCTTGAAAGAAGAAGCAGAAATAATTTGAGTTAGGATTGCCACCAGGAGGTTAGGCTGAGATGCAGAGCACTGGATGGATGACTGCTGAGCCATTTCGNAATTTGAGTTAGGATTGCCACCAGGAGGTTAGGCTGAGATGCAGAGCACTGGATGGATGACTGCTGAGCCATTTCGTGTATGGTTTCGAAAATTTGTGGAATTTTCTAAGACATCAAAAGACTTCCCGGTTCTTCTTATGTTAGATGGCCACTCAACACATACCAAGAACCTTGAGGTTATAGACTACGCGAGGGAGAGTGGCCTTTCGTTGCAATGTCTACCACCACATTATTCTCACAGACTTCAGCCACTTGATGTTTCTTTTATGAAGCCTTTTAGTCTTCATTACAGCGATAAGCTTCGAAAATGGCCACGAAACAACCCAGGGAAAGTCGTGTAACTCTCTTTCAAATTCCAACGCTTTTTGGATCAGCTTTTATCCAAAGCACAACAATGAAAACTGTTATTGATGGCTTCCAAGCTACAAGAATATGGCGAACTGTCCCATCCATATTCACCGACACCGATTTTCTCTCAGCAGACACAACTTACATCGGACTTGGTAGGCCTTCAAATGAAGAGGTGATCATATCTGGAGCTGAACAATTGGAATTACCTTCGCCTAGCTCAACAGTTAAAAAATACATTCCTATCAGGTTGGATGATAAAACTGGCGAGGTTTCAGCCAACTCTAATGATGACACGCCGACTAAGAACGTCCGACTTAATGAGGCTAATTGTGTTACTCCTGGGTGCTCTTGGATGACAACTGACAAAACGGCCTCTTCATTTCATGCTTCACATGAAATTCTAGTGCCTATCCCAAAANGTGCTCTTGGATGACAACTGACAAAACGGCCTCTTCATTTCATGCTTCACATGAAATTCTAGTGCCTATCCCAAAAGTTAAAGAAAGTGCTAAAAGGACGAATCGGAAGAGGGGGGAAGACTTCTGTCTTAACATATTCCCCATACAAAAAAGAGTTAGAAGCCGCTATTAAGGAAAAAGAGGNGTGCTCTTGGATGACAACTGACAAAACGGCCTCTTCATTTCATGCTTCACATGAAATTCTAGTGCCTATCCCAAATGTTAAAGAAAGTGCTAAAAGGACGAATCGGGAGAGGGGGGAAGACTTCTGTCTTAACATATTCCCCATACAAAAAAGAGTTAGAAGCCGCTATTAAGGAAAAAGAGGTAAATAACTTTGCCAAAGAAGAAAGAGCAAGGATGCAACTATTGAAGAAAGAGAATAAAATTAAGAATGAAAAAAAAAAAATGGTAAAGTGCCTGAAGATAAATGGAAAAATGAAGGAGCTGAAGAGAGAACCCAGAACTAACGTGAGTGATTCTGAGAGGATTGTTCTGACTGCGAATGTTTATATTGTGGTGAATTTTACTCAAAGTCAGTCTAAGGTTGGGTAGCTTGTTCCATGTCCAAAAAATGGGCACACAATTCCTGTGCGGCAATAGATAGCGAAGATGATTTGGCTGTCCTAGTGTGTGAATTTTGTCAATAGGCTTATGAAAAGGACACAATCAATGAAAACCGTAGTTAAACCTTTATAGTCACTTAAAAGTAAATACATATAGAGCAGACTTATTATTTCTGCACGTCCATGCATGACGTCATTTTCTTTTTTTTTTTTTATAAAATATTGTTCATTAGTTTTTTTTAAATATTATTGTATTTTTGTGATTGTTACATTATAATGTGGTCATAGAAAAATTTACAGCTCTCTTAATAAATCCTTTTGTATTTTTAAAACATATTTTCTACTTGGTACCCCGTTCTGCCCCGGGTTCCCCTATTTGTTACAATGAGCTTCTTTAGTATTTTATTTAATATTCTTGGATAAATATTAATCATCACTTGTATGAATCTGCAATTTAGTTAATAAGTTGTGCATTTATTAAACAGGGAATTTTTTATATATGTTTAATATTGTAACCTCTTATTTAATGAATGCGAATGCCTTAAATGCCAGTATTAAAATATAAGACTTATAAAAAAATTTGTGTTCCTGACAAATTATTTGAAAAATGGGTGTAACATTTATACTCCCCTGCTTAATATGACTTCAGGAATTTATTCACGAAACACCACTTCAATTTTTATTTGTCGTTGCGTGCAATGATGATGAAATTTCGTGCGACATTCCCGAGGTTAACCGTGGAAGTTTTTAGTATACAAAGTCAGAGGCGCCTTGGCGTTTTCCTTCCCCACCTGAACCACATTTTCTGTCGTTTTTGTGTACCTTCCCATTCGTGACACTCCGGCAACAATGGACTTTTAATTACTGCAAACTACTGAGCAAGTTTAGAGCCTACCCTGATTTTTATAGCCATATATTACAAACCATGAGGTAAGTAGGATAATATAGAGAAATTAAATCAACTTCTTCTGCCCATTATAACTTTGTTCATTTTGTTCTCGTCATTTTGCCACCTGACTGCAGACGATGTTGCAAGCTTGTGAAATGGAGTCCTGACACTGAGAATCACGTCAATGCTCTNAGAGCCTACCCTGATTTTTATAGCCATATATTACAAACCATGAGGTAAGTAGGATAATATAGAGAAATTAAATCAACTTCTTCTGCCCATTATAACTTTGTTCATTTTGTTCTCGTAATTTTGCCACCTGACTGCAGACGATGTTGCAAGCTTGTGAAATGGAGTCCTGACACTGAGAATCACGTCAATGCTCTACTCAATTTTCTTGTCTACCAACTTCTAACTAACAGTTGGCTCTACTTATAACAGTTTCCCACGAGCACCTGTAATACCTCCACGACGGAACAGCGCAGGACTGAAGCAACTGTCAAAACATTTCTAGGTTTGCTAAAGAAAAACAGAACAAGTCGAAAATGATCTGAAATTGCGTGTTTGGTCGGGAAACAATAAGAAATTGAGATTGGTATGGAAAAAAAAAAACAAATCANAAACAGTTGGCTCTACTTATAACAGTTTCCCACGAGCACCTGTAATACCTCCACGACGGAACAGCGCAGGACTGAAGCAACTGTCAAAACATTTCTAGGTTTGCTAAAGAAAAACAGAACAAGTCTAAAATGATCTGAAATTGCGTGTTTGGTCGGGAAACAATAAGAAATTGAGATTGGTATGGAAAAAAAAAAACAAATCATCTGTGTTTTAACAGTCAACACGAACCTTGATTAAATTTATATTAGTAAACAAGTATTTGCTTTCCAAATGGGAAATGTAGAGAAATGAATTAATTTAATTAGGTCTATATATTTATTATTTGACGATAAGCAGATAAGTTGGTGAGAAATCTAGAGACACAAACATCTTGTGCTTTGACAATTAAATGACAAAATCGTCACCACATTTCTCATGTTATCTAGATATCAATATTTGTGATAGGGAAACACTAAAAGCGTCCCTATTTACCTAGTATAACTGAAAAACAAGAACCACAACAAAAATATTGGTTTTTGTATTCAGTCGGCTGTAACACGTTCTTGTGTTCCGCAATCATTACAGGAACATATCATTGTTTGTCGTAAAGAACAACTGCAGTAAAATATCTAAAAGTATCTTAATGCACTAGTTTATAGTTCCTGGAGAAACTCTTATAGTGAGTATTACATAATGCCATATTTTGGTGCACTGTGGATCCAGACGAACTACTTCATTGTTAAGAAGCTTGCTTTAAACGATCAAAGGAGTGCTATTCATTGTTTCAGTTTTTAGGAAATTGACACTTTACTAAAATCAGTGTAGCGATCGAAGTAAAGTAAACTAAGGAATGATTTCGTTTAAATGTAATGGGACTGCTAGGAGACATAGTGCCTGACAGTTAGCATATTCAACTACACCCATCCTGATTTCATTAGTGTTATTCACTGCAGAATACTTTGTCACAATACTCGTCAGCTCTGACTCTCTACATCCTAAAAAAATTTTTTGCACTTTAAAGAAAAATCCTTGGAAATCCAGTTGCCAAGGAAATCTTGTGTAAAACTACAAAGAGTTTTCTTGTAAAATCTGCTAAACATGTATTTGTTATATTACAAATGATAGCCTTTCATCACAACTGATATTATTGAGAAGTGTACATACAATTACTTGTTATTATTCTTGAATACAAATGTAATTAATTAAAAAAGAAAACGAATAAAAAAAATTTCTAAGTGCATTTTACGGAAAAAAAATAAACGAAAAAAAAGATTCTTTTTGTCAGCAAAGAGACTAGAACCAACACACCTAGTGATAGTAGTCGGCAGCCTTATCCACAATACCAACTTAACTTCTGAGCATTGGGCTTATTTCCACTGTAAATATAGCTGCAAATACCTACAACAAAATATTGAAGTTTTTCGGTTAAAGAAGAATAGGTACATTTATTTCATTTGAAGTGTTCAGTTGTCGAATTAAGAACAACGAGGNTTCATTAGTGTTATTCACTGCAGAATACTTTGTCACAATACTCGTCAGCTCTGACTCTCTACATCCTAAAAAAATGTTTTGCACTTTAAAGAAAAATCCTTGGAAATCCAGTTGCCAAGGAAATCTTGTGTAAAACTGCAAAGAGTTTTCTTGTAAAATCTGCTAAACTTGTATTTGTTATATTACAAATGATAGCCTTTCATCACAACTGATATTATTGAGAAGTGTACATAAAATTACTTGTTATTATTCTTGAATACAAATGTAATTAATTAAAAAAGAAAACGAATAAAAAAAATCTCTAAGTGCATTTTACGGAAAAAAAATAAACGAAAAAAAAGATTCTTTTTGTCAGCAAAGAGACTAGAACCAACACACCTAGTGATAGTAGTCGGCAGCCTTATCCACAATACCAACTTAACTTCTGAGCATTGGGCTTATTTCCACTGTAAATAAAGCTGCAAATACCTACAACATAATATTAAAGTTTTTCGGTTAAAGAAGAATAGGTACATTTATTTCATTTGAAGTGTTCAGTTGTCGAATTAAGAACAACGAGGNAAGTTTTTCGGTTAAAGAAGAATAGGTACATTTATTTCATTTGAAGTGTTCAGTTGTCGAATTAAGAACAACGAGGTAACGAGAGTCAATGTAAGAGTTCTGTGTAGCTAGGAAACATTAACACTTAATAAATGATATAGTCACGTTTTATTGGAATAGTCGTTTGATTATGATAATTTGAGTTATTTTAAGTGTTTTACGTTATTAAAACTTGCAATACATTTCTATTTGCACACAGCTACACTTTCATTCATAGTTTTCAGCTATATATGTTTTTACGTTGAAGTGTGTCCGCCATTTTGCTGAAGCTCATAGAAACGGTTCAGTATAGCACAAACATTTAGTTAGGTACATTACAAACACGAACCTTGTAGTTTTACAAACGAGTAGTTTTACAACAAAAATCTTTGTACTGTAATTTGTAAAATTATAAAATATTCCTCATTAAAATAAGACTTTTTCTACATTGTGGGAAAAGTATACTTATGTACATTAAGATATTTTTAGAGACGAAACACCAAATCTGTCGTTCCTGAATGTCTGTATGATTATATATAATTAAACTCACTAATAAATCTAGCGTATGAAGCAGAATAATAAGATTCTNTCCTGAATGTCTGTATGATTATATATAATTAAACTCACTAATAAATCTAGCGTATGAAGCAGAATAATAAGATTCTCTGTAAGGATAAGTTGTCAGGTAAAATGTGTCGTATAATTGGTAGGTACTGATGACATATACATTATCTGAAAATAATTTTCTTGTATAAAAACCGTAATGTAAAAGTTTTAGCTATCCGCCAATTTTTAAGAAGTAATGGCTTTCTTCCACCATGCAGGAAAAAAAAAACACGCTATCTAATTGAATTGTGTGCTTTGTGTCTTGTAATGTTTTCTTGTATTAACAAAGTCCATTTACATAACCACAGTTTTGCCATGAAGAATAATTTCACACTTAAACAATATACCATTTTATTTTGTAATTTTACGAAAAAGCCCCGATCCACGACATTTCAGGTAGAGAGATTGTTGTTTTCCGTGAAAGTTCCTTATATCAGTTAGTAAAATGTCTTATTTTGATGATTGTTTACATTTTTCTATTGCCCCTGTGCGTTTATAAATTTAATTATTTGACGCAACTTTTGCAATTTGTCCAGAGAAGCTTACTAAATTTTCCAAACGCCATTTATGTAAACATAAACTAATATAAGCAGTGTCCACGTCGATTTTAATGGTGTAGCGGTAGAAAAGGAGTATTGTGATATGGATGGGTTTCGGAAGTTAGTTGGTGTGCAGTATGGCATCCACCTCCTGCTCCACGCTCCCTCNAGTATTGTGATATGGATGGGTTTCGGAAGTTAGTTGGTGTGCAGTATGGCATCCACCTCCTGCTCCACGCTCCCTCTGCGTACGTCACACATGTGCCTAACACCACAGCGACATAAACACAGACGAACTGCTACATGTGCACCAAGTATTTCACATCAGTGCAACATCTTTTTCTAGCTGGCGAATGACATTTTTTAAAACTCAGCAGCTGAGCTATTACTTATTTGTACATGTCTACGGATAAAATACTATGTAACATCACCAAAACCCGCACCTAGGAAGGAAATTTTACTCCAAGAAAATTTCCTTCACTTAAATTGCACTTCCATTTCAATAGCCGCAGGTGCCAATTTGGTAATTTTTTCCCACGAGTTAATGTTTACAGTAATTACGAAATACTGTAATGCATTAGGCGCCATGTGCAAAGAGATTATTACGGATTTCAGTTGAAAGAATTTCAAAGGAATGTGTTACACACATACGTGTACATTCAACAGATGGTGGAAAAAATGCATGATACGTTGATACGTTGCCGATCTCCCATATGCCCCCGGAAGACCGCGCTTTCACGAGACCAGGAACCGAAGTGCCCATAACTTGTTAAGTGGGTTTACATATCTAGTTGCAGCCAGAAATACTTGGGTCAAATCACTCAGTCGGTGGCGGGCTGCCGTGTATATGTTTTAGCTGGGTTCCGGGCCCTTATTAATAGCTGTGAACCACTGTCACTATCATTGTAAATTTACGTGCAGGTGCTGTGCCCATGCCCGACAGTAAACAATGAAAAAAAAATNAACCACTGTCACTATCATTGTAAATTTACGTGCAGGTGCTGTGCCCATGCCCGACAGTAAACAATGAAAAAAAAAATGTATTTTTAATCATAAGGAAAAATGCAGTCGGTCCTTGGCAATAGTAAAGGAACAAAGAAAACCACAAACAATACAATAGAACGTGGTTCATTATAATCATATAAAGAAAATTACCAAAGGACTGTGCAACAAAAACAACAAATAGGAAATGAAGCGGTGAAAAAAACTAATTAATTATGCTGGGTAATCGTACATGGTACAAAAAAAAAGAAATATGTAATATATACAGGATCTATTTGTATAATCCATAATAAAATATTTATATGAGCCCAGAGGGAAACTAAGTAAGTAATAGATAAATATTAACACGGTTTAATTGTGTTTGTGTGTCAATCAATTGTAGTTGTGTGTTACACTTTTCTTTGGTTTCATTAATTACTTAAATTCCTTGAAAATATAAACAAGAAAATATTTCAGTAAAGAAATGTTGTAAAGTCAACAAATAATGACAATATCAATAATTGATTTGACAAAAAATTCTACAAATTGTTGGCAAAATGGGTAGGAAAACAAATGTTATCTAGTTATAAATTATTTTTCGTAAATCATGCACCTCGAAATAATTTTAATAAATTAGGTTAAATCACCTGGGTTGCATCCATAACTTATAAATTATAGTATCAAAACAAAATATAAAATCTCGTTAAGTTACAATAAAAAGTTCCTTATAATTCTCATAAATAAATTTAAATTATGGTGTCCAAATTCACAAAATAAAAGTTCCTTATAATAAAAAACTTAATTAATACTAATATTGAATAAAGAAGTATCATTAATATGTCAGTTATGACATAGCTGATTGCATGCATCGTATACAGTCCACAAGAACTGGTAAAAGCGATTTAAAAGGAATTTTGACTAGTTCCCAGGCAAAGCACAAAGAAATGGCTTGTGTTGGAAAATGAGCTTCAGCGCATACATGAGGAATAGGTTGAGCTCTACACGTTCGAGAAAATTTAGCTGAACGTGTAGACACATGTAGAAATATTTAGGCCTCAACAGGCCTCTACATGCCCAAAATATTAGTCGAGACGTGCAGAAACGTTTGGCCGAGACTAAAACACACACATAAATATCACGAAATGAATAAGTTAGTGAAAGATTACTGGTGCGCGAGAAGCAAATAACTAAAGAAATTGAAACAGTACTCATCAGATAGGGGAAACAGAAATAAACTACACCTTGAACGAAGAAGTGGTAACAAATAAAGTAACACAACAACAAACTACATCCTGGCGACTAAATTCTACATAATGGGTGTGTGATAGGTCACAAAAAGGTGCCGAAAATGCTATCACGGCCACCCCATAACATTTAAACGTCATACTGTCAGCACACCAAGGACAAACGTGTTCAAAACTCGTACGTGAAAGACGCAGAAGCAAATATTTTGGTCGGGCAATATGGGAAATTCAAGCATTTTACCATTGCCAAAGTGCGAGACACGCTACAAAAGCGCCCCTAGCGGCATAAACCCGGGAAATTCAAATTTGCATGGCTCGGCATGCGCGATTTAAGTGCATTTGTCGTCTCGTAGTATTCAAACGTGTTGTTTTGCCGAATGTAATATAATAGTCGAAAATAATATTACTACGCTGTATTTAAAAACGCACTTGAAATATTAATATTATCACTTGAAACAAATCTTCGTGAACAATCAGTTGTAACTGAATCATGACACTGGGAACAGGATTAGACGCTGCAAATTACAAAGTACAAATGTTCATCTCTAGTCTCTTCTCTAAATAGTATAAAACCAAGTCGCTTATCCGCGTCTGTCTGTGTCCTTTTCGCTTAGTACTTCTAAACTACTTAATGGATTNCGGGAACAGGATTAGACGCTGCAAATTACAAAGTACAAATGTTCATCTCTAGTCTCTTCTCTATAGTATAAAACCAAGTCGCTTATCCGCGTCTGTCTGTGTCCTTTTCGCTTAGTACTTCTAAACTACTTAATGGATTTTGATACGATTATCAATATCATATAGAGAATTTCGTGAGGAAAGTTTTGGTGTATATTACATTTATATATAAAGTAAGGATAGTAGAGAAATGTCGAAACGTTTGTAATCAAGTCGTAAAAAACAGCTTTTAGGGTTCTTACATGGCTTGCGCTGACAAAACCATAAGATATACATCAAATTAATGAACTAAAGAATTGCAGCTCTCAAAATGTCTACAGAAAAGTCCAAGATAGCATATGTTTATCTTTTAAGGATAACCCACAGTAACGGTCATGTCTTGTCTTTTACAGTATCGCTGTAAAAACTAAATTGTTACCGGGCGAAGCCGGGCCGATTCGCTAATCCATTATAAGTAAGACAATGGAATGTTAAATGGTATTTAATTTGTAAGCTACATAACTGACTGCATTTATTCAATAAATTCTTGAGAAATGAGCTGTCACCAAAGTTAAATTTCTGCAAAAAAAAAAACCAGAATAAACACATTAAAAATGTTTTTTTGATAGCAAAATCTCCACAAATTACATGTGGTTTAATAACGCAAGATNAAATTGTTACCGGGCGAAGCCGGGCCGATTCGCTAATCCATTATAAGTAAGACAATGGAATGTTAAATGGTATTTCATTTGTAAGCTACATAAATGACTGCATTTATTCAATAAATTCTTGAGAAATGAGCTGTCACCAAAGTTAAATTTCTGCAAAAAAAAACCCAGAATAAACACATTAAAAATGTTTTTTTGATAGCAAAATCTCCACAAATTACATGTGGTTTAATAACGCAAGATNCCAGAATAAACACATTAAAAATGTTTTTTTGATAGCAAAATCTCCACAAATTACATGTGGTTTAATAACGCAAGATTAATGAAATATAGCTCGACTTCAGTTAGTGATATTACAATATGGCTTTCATTGTAAAAAAACAATAATAAACTGGAATGGAACTAAAACATTACCTTAGTAGTTGGCATGAATGCGTAAACCATTATTATAACAAAAAAATAGCTCTATATAATAGTAATATATTATAAATATTTAAGATTAACCTCGCATAAAAATAAGTTGCCGAAATATTAAGCTATTGTTTTTTGAAGCTAATATCATTAAATTGGGAACTAAATAGATTGTTTACATATTTCTATTCCAAACAGATATGGTTTTCGTTCTTTCTTACATGTTGACGTGTGACGCATTAGGCGTATTAGAGCGGCGCTGTCCCACAACGACCTCCCCCCCTTCCTGGCCCCATACCAAGTATAAGGACTTAGAGAGACACGTGGCAGTCATAATCCCCGCACAGAGAAAGGTCAAGCAGAGGCCAACACGCGCCACAAGCCGGATACGTGTCGCTGAGGCAGAGACCTTCCAACATGCCACCCCCATCTCCCCCTATGCCTCTAGTGAGCCCGTGAGATCTGTTGAGCGCCGAGATATCACAAAATAATCATGTGTATNCCCCCATCTCCCCCTATGCCTCTAGTGAGCCCGTGAGATCTGTTGAGCGCCGAGATATCACAAAATAATCATGTTTATTTTGCGGGAAATCAGAAAATATATGCACCGAGAAACAGCTGACAAGCTGGAAACACCCCCCGGGACAATGTGGACACGCACCACGGAGAAATAGCTCACAGAGTAAGCTATAAGCAAGGTGCCACCTTCCCCTGCCCCCAACCTTCAGGAACCAGGGCACATTTTGTGAAAGGCATTGTTCTGTTTTCGTCCCACCGCCCCCTTCCTCAACAAGGTGACACGTGCCACAATTAGGGAAGGAAGCTAGATATCATATAAGCTTCCTTGCGGGGAAGGTGGGTTTCAGTTCTTTATTACCGAGCCGAGAGGTTAGTTCGAGAGTCAGTCAATTATTACTATGCAGAGTTCGAGGAAGCAGTCGCGCAGAGAGTGTTTGGCCGGGGGATCGGACACCTGGCCATGTCAGTACATCAGTAGAGCAGTCTAGGGGAGACGACCACATACGCGGGCCTTTGCCAAGACCTGCCACTTCGCCAGAGCTCATCCCCAGATGACAGCATACCAACACCCACAGCAGAGTTAAGTATAAAGTCGCTGCCCAGAGAAGCCCCCTCCACCATGTTGTCGCACCAGTTAATACGAATAGCCAAATAAGAACACCACACCTCGGAAGTGTTGCTGTATGTGTTGGGGAAACGTGCAAGTTGAATTGGCTTCCCCAACTATTTAGTGTCATGTTATTTGGCGCTCAACTGTGGGGTGGAGATACGCCAACGTATAAATCATTTTCGTCTTGTAGTTATGCCACAATTACACTGTCTCAAGTGAAACACAGGCAGCTATGGTTACCTACAAGGTTCTAGCTGTCAACACTAGCAGGCATGCTTTAACTTTAAGTAACAAACTGTTGAAACCTCAGTCACTTATTTATAATCCGAGTAGAATAGTTATCAAATTTTGGGTGCTGTAACCAAAAATTATACACTAAGGACTATTATGTAGTTCAGCAATATCTACGGCCTGTTCGTCATCAATACGTAAATCGTCTTTGTAGTACAGAGCAACTCGGGATTAGGATAATTTTAAATTGAAATTGGCATACTATAAAATGTGGAACTCCACAGTCGAGAACAGAAGAGTCAAGAATATCTCCTCCACCACGCACTTCTTTCCTAATGCTGGTTTGATAGGCACTAATTGATCACTTCATCTTTTAGCAAGTTTTTATAAATTATGAAACTGCTCACCTCACTCATTTGAAAATTTTTTATTTTTATGTATTTATGTAAAAGTAACAGCAATATCCAAACATACCACACATAGTGACACTGTGTTCGAAGTTACCATTTAGTACAATATTATTTTAATATGTAATAGCTTTCAATTCAGATACTATTGAAGTCACTTATTCAGATGTGGTTGCGATTTGGTTAGTATCATTTTAGTAAGTTTCTTTCATAGTAAAATATCAAATGCGTCATTATTTTACTAGACTAATAAGGGGTCATGTTACCTCTTATAAAATAGAAAGTCGTCAAACTATTATTATTATTATTACATTGAACACCACACATAGTGTGTTCATATAGTACATACATGCATTGGAAAACGACATCCTCTTTAAGACATCCATTTTCTTGGATAGTGTAAAGAATCCATGGAGGAAGCAGCAACATTGACTGCAAAATGTTTACAGCTTTCAAAAACACAATAGTACTCTTATACAAAATATNCATGGAGGAAGCAGCAACATTGACTGCAAAATGTTTACAGCTTTCAAAAACACAATAGTACTCTTATACAAAATATAAAAATGCACCATCGCCTCTGATATCATGCCACGAGTAACCTTTAAGAGATAATATATGGGATAAATAATTTAAATACTACACCAATTACAAATAAGATCTATTGTATTAAGGAGAGCATTTGAGAATATATTAAGCTAGCTGACCCGACAGTCGTTGCCCTGTCAAATTATACAAAAATAGATATAAGTAGAAGATAGATAGATATATTATTTTAATTAGGATTTAATGATGAGACCAGGTTGTATAGCACCCATATTTTAATATTACAAACATTTACAAAAATTAAGTAATGCGTTCATCGCAGCGCTTGGTGATGAACGATATTTTTTGTCTTTCCGTTCGAAAAGAAAACGAATAGCGCCGATTGTTTACCTACTCTCGAGCACGCCACGTACAACTGCCCACAGGAAAAAACATCGCAATTCAAGGTTTATTCCACGCTCTTCTAACGATTGGCCTGGAGATTTATTAATATTCATTGCGAATGCAAGACGAATAGGAAACTGGACACGCTTAAATTGAAACGGTAAATCGGTTGGAATCAGTGGTATTCTTGGAATCAGAACATCCTAGCCTTTATACTTTCCTATGATAATCGTTGCTTCAATCACGTTGTTCATCAGCTTCTTAACAGCAAGCCTTGTTCCATTACATAGCTTCGGTTGGTTCAGATTGCATAGCATGATTATCACCGAGCCGACCTTGAGCTGCAAATTGTGCGGCGGCATTCCTGGCAAATCCAATGAATTCAGAAAAAATAATTGGATAATTGACGACTCCATGTGGATCAGTAATTGAATTGATCGACTCAAATGAATGCAGTTGGCCAGCGATTTGACTTTGAATTTTTATGTTCATATCGTCTATGTCCTTATTTTTCGCTACAAAAATAGCTCGTTCGCTCAACCAAACATGTTTTTTTTTGTAATTTGCACCAATATTCGGTAACACTTTCGTGATCAATTCTTCTTTCGACGTTGTGAATTGACAAAAAATAGGTGGAAACAAAATGAGGCCCAGTGAAAGCGTCAATCGGAATATTTCCGTTGCCAATGTCTAATAATTTTGTGGAAAACACTTCCGCTGATTCGTCATTTTGTAACGCGACTCGCATATTCGTTGTAAACTTGAGATTTTACACGTATCTCCACAAATTCGATTACTTCAAGCAAGCGTTTATTTCATCAACAGCTGTTGATATTGGAATGACTGGCAGCGTTTGCCGAAAATCGCCGGCCAGCAGAATCATCGTACCTCCAAAAGGTTCTGATTATTGCGCAAATATTTCAACGTTCGATCGATTGCCTCCAATGCTCGTTTGTGNATCGTACCTCCAAAAGGTTCTGATTATTGCGCAAATATTTCAACGTTCGATCGATTGCCTCCAATGCTCGTTTGTGCGCCATCGTACATTCGTCCCAAATTATTATTTGGCTATTCTGTAGTACTTTCGCCATTGCTGAATTTTTGGCAATGTTGCACGTCGATTCATCTATCGTTTGCAAATTAAGTGGCAGTTTGAGCTCTGAATGGGTCGTTCGTCCTCCTTCTAACAATGTGGCAGCGATCCCTGATGATGCTACGGCCAGCGTTATTTTACCTTGTGCGTGAATCGAATCTAAAATCAATGAAATTAGGAACGTTTTGCGAGTTCAGCCAGATGTATCGAGGAAAAACATTCCTCCGTAGCCGTCGTTAATTGCTCTCGTCAATGTATCATTCGCGGTTTCCTGCTGCTGATTTAAAAATGGAACCTTTGTTCGTACTGACTGACTCAAAGCATCTCGATCGTATTGCCGTGCTCGTTCAAATTCTCTATTAAATGCATAGTGCTTGGGGCGATTCGGCGCTGGAATTTCTAATTCGTGCAACATCTTAACGGGCATCATCAGGCAAAAATCCTGTATAGAAATCAACGCCTCGTTGTGGATCTCCGCGTTAAAGTCAAGTTCAGGATTCGTTGTTATTGTATGCACTCGATGCAAAAGGTCTTCACCCATATTGTCTTTATATTTGTTCCATAAATGAATTGGGTTGGATGGAAAATACGTTGAAATGATGGTGGCAAAAAGTGATCTCATTTAATGCGCAGTAGACGAAATAACAGCATCAGCAAGTGTATGATCCCAATGAATGTCATCTTCGAGCAAATGTAAACGCNGCGCAGTAGACGAAATAACAGCATCAGCAAGTGTATGATCCCAATGAATGTCATCTTCGAGCAAATGTAAACGCTTACACGCTTCTCGATATGTTGCGCACAACTCACCATTGACAGTTCGTATAAATTCAAATGAAATCGGTCTATGAACATTAACCAATAACAAACGCAGGTAAAAACATTCGTCATTGCTCGGATGTACTGTGTAAATGCGCCCCAATGCATTATTTGAATATACATTCACGTATCCAGGAACAGGCTTTCCCTGTTTCCGACGTTGGAATTTTTTTTGATGATGCGTTCCATGTAAAATATCTCGGCATCTCTGAGTAAAGCTGTGTTCTCGCAAATGGATCACTTGCGCATGTCGCGAAGAAACTTGTCAGCGTTGTCGATGGTTGTCGTTCAGCTCTCTGCGCTGGGTTTGATACCGTGAAATAAACTCGTCGTCCATTCTCCAGGTGCACAGCTAAATGGACCACAGTGGGATGACGTTTGTGTATGGCGAATGAAAATATTTTCAAATCACCTCATTGCTGCTGACATATCTTCCTATTTGATATTGCGAAACTTCATCGTTGGCAGCAGGAGCTGCAATACCAAATACAGCCATGTCGCTTCCGTTCGTGACATACTTGCAAACATATTTGATGGACTTGATAGAATTGCAGTACTTAACATTGCAATGCGCTTTAAATGTTTTGGAAAGCAGTGGCAAATACGGAACAATCCAGCAGTTGTCTACTACAACGTCTTTATTCTTTACTTTTAACGTTATCGTTCTGCTGTTATCCTCTGCAGAGTGACGACGATACATGGGGTATCCGTCATTACCTGTGATTGTGTCAGCCAACAAAGCACGCGGATAACGTTTGAAGCATTTGTTTTCGATAATACACGGTGATTACCGGTTGTGATTTCCACATTGTCCATGAATCATATTCGTCGTAACCACTTCATACATCTCTCGATCTGTTTCTGGATCAGGAATTTCTGCGCAAATGATGGCGTTAATTTTATCCGGTCTTATTTTCTCGACCATCCACAGGAGAATATGCGCACGAGGCAGTCCTCTTTTCTGCCACTACAAAGTACATCCAACATGGCACGACTCCGAAGACATGATACTTCACAATGAAGTCCTTGAGCGCATTGAGTTTCTGCTTGAATACTCGTGTTCTAATGTCGTGACGATCTCTGGATGATTGACCGGGTAGTAACAGCTGTGTAATTTCGATCCATTTTGGGTAGAATGTAAAAGTGATGAATAAGTCNGTTTTGGAAAGCAGCGGAAAATACGGAACAATCCAGCAGTTGTCTACTACAACGTCTTTATTCTTTACTTTTAACTTTATCGTTCTGCTGTTATCCTCTGCAGAGTGACGACGAAACATGGGGTAACCGTCATTACCTGTGATTGTGTCAGCCAACAAAGCACGCGGATAACGTTTGAAGCATTTGTTTTCGATAATACACGGTGATTACCGGTTGTGATTTCCACATTGTCCATGAATCATATTCGTCGTAACCACTTCATACATCTCTCGATCTGTTTCTGAATCAGGAATTTCTGCGCAAATGATGGCGTTAATTTTATCCGGTCTTATTTTCTCGACCATCCACAGGAGAATATGCGCACGAGGCAGTCCTCTTTTCTGCCACTACAAAGTACATCCAACATGGCACGTCTCCGAAGACATGATACTTCACAATGAAGTCCTTGAGCGCATTGAGTTTCTGCTTGAATACTCGTGTTCTAATGTCGTGACGATCTCTGGATGATTGACCGGGTAGTAACAGCTGTGTAATTTCGATCCATTTTGGGTAGAATGTAAAAGTGATGAATAAGTCTGAACGACCGTATTGCCGCACGTAGGTCATCGCATCTTGCGCGTATTCGTGCATGTGCCTCGGACTTCCAACATACGTCGCTAACAAAATTGTAGTTCGTCCGACATTGTTTGCATTTCCTTCTACATTCATCGCATCATGCAGATGGATGTATTCTTCCGAACGCAATTTTTGCTGTTGTAAACGTATATATGTCAGTGGTTCCGTCTCGATTTTGACATACATATCAACGACGAACTGATGAAACCGTCTGCGGCATTTGAATATGTGATTGTCCTCGTTTCGACGAATCATCAAACGGTAGACATAAAAATTCATCGAGCTGACCTTTTTATTTGTTTCTTGATTTGTTAATGAATTAATCATCTTGATCAAAAAATAATATCCATCCTCTCCTCGGCGAAATATCAGTGGGTATTGTAATATATCATACGAACTATGGGTTTCGTTGACACGCTGAAGGTTATTACCAACACGCCGTCTAATCACAATATCACGAGACTTCAAATTCTCGCCAACAACCACAATGGCATCTTCATTCAACGTCGGTGCATTGAAGCGTCTTTCATGTTCACCTGCTGGTCTTTTGTCTGCTTTGATCGCTATTTTGTGATAATCTGAAGGCATCATTTCTAGTGCAGTTTTGAACAATTCAACTAATTCATTGGGTTCTTGTAAGAGTTGTTGCAGTTGTGCAATAATCTCTCGCTTTACCGCACGACGGATGACACAACGCTGATTGATTTCATCATCAGAATTTCCAAGGAAATAAACCTGAAGAAATTTGTGATCATCATTCATTGGCGGCAACAATGCTCCTGCACGGTGGTGAATTTGTTTTTTTANCATCAGAATTTCCAAGGAAATAAACCTGAAGAAATTTGTGATCATCATTCACTGGCGGCAACAATGCTCCTGCACGGTGGTGAATTTGTCTTTTAATCTGTAAAATGAAAACAAATTTTTTAATTAAAACAAGGTAAATTGTTGATTTTTTGTGTGTATATGATGTGTGTTNATCTGTAAAATGAAAACAAATTTTTTAATTAAAACAAGGTAAATTGTTGATTTTTTGTGTGTATATGATGTGTGTTGTAGTCGAAAATGAATTTACGATAAAAGTTGGGCTGAAAACTTACCTTAAAAGTTAGGCTGATACCTCATTCCTCAGCTATATACTGTTGTATTTTTGTATATTCTGCAAAAATTTCTTCGATTGAGGTCCTTGGCCAGAAAGCAATGATGCTAGTGGCTCTGGTGGCAGTATCAATTGTTGTAATTTGACATTTCCGCTCGCACAACATAATCCCCGCGATTCATGTCGAAACCTCAAAGCATTACAATGTTGACAAACAGTGTTAATGGTTCCGAAGTCAACCGATACATCCGTGGCGTAATCGATTTTTGGATCGTATCTGAACGCCAAACGTTCATATCGAATTGTTACGTTTGNTGGCGTAATCGATTTTTGGATCGTATCTGAACGCCAAACGTTCATATCGAATTGTTACGTTTGGCCGTCTGTTTTTCGTCATTCAAAATTATTGTTTACGTTATCTCCAACTGAGCGAGTCGACCTCGACTGTCTCCGTTGTTCCGGAGTCATAATTGATTGCGCTTGAGATAGTCTTATTCTATTTGCCTCCAAACGCTGTCTACGCTCTTCATCAGTCTCATTGCACCGACGATCATGTATTTGTCATGTGTTGCGCGTACGCCGACCGATATTTCGACGCCTTATTGGTGGCATTTATCTATAGACACCAAAATAATCTTTTCAACACACCANGTACGCCGACCGATATTTCGACGCCTTATTGGTGGCATTTATCTATAGACACCAAAATAATCTTTTCAACACACCACCGATAACACGATATTCTTTTTCGTTAAAAAAGAGAATATAATAAAATCACTTCGCAAAATGTCACACTCTTTTTTCGTTCTAAAAACATGTGACAGCGGACTATCAAACTGTGCCTCATTTCACGTAATAAAATTTTTTAACATAAAGATTTCATATAAAAATACCATCCGAATTTCCGACTTTTCCCTTGAATTTTGCAGAAAAAATTTTTCATAGAAACCTTGTCCTGACAATTACAAACACAATAAAATAGAAATCAGCCAAATCTGTCGTGCCGTTCTCAAGTGATGCTCCGTCATACATGTAGCAATTCATTTTTATTTATATATAGATTGGCAATCTTTAAACATTTTAAGCAACCTTTTTAAAAACTTTTACTAATGCAATTTATGCATTACAGCTAGCACCAGGATAAAATGCAATTGGTAAATTTATTTGAGAGTACATACTAACATATATACTCAAGCCATTAAACTTATTTACTTCACTACTGAATTTTTGCATTCATTAAGCACATTACAGGAAAATGTGGCACAAGACAGCTACAGTTATTTATTTCAGTAGTTCAATAGCTTATCCCAAATTGAATGTCCATTATAAATAAAAACTAAAACAAAAGGCTTCATCAATTATTTTCATTTCTCTATATGAAGAATGCTTACAAAATTATTATGCAACGTTATTTTACAGTCAGTAGTTCGTGTGCACGAGAAAAATGTCTGAATAAACNTTTATTTCAGTAGTTCAATAGCTTATCCCAAATTGAATGTCCATTATAAATAAAAACTAAAACAAAAGGCTTCATTAATTATTTTCATTTCTCTATATGAAAAATGCTTACAAAATTATTATGCAACGTTATTTTACAGTCAGTAGTTCGTGTGCACGAGAAAAATGTCTGAATAAACAAAGTTACTGCTTCTGTGAAGACAACAGGCAACTTGTTTATAACCTGCTAATATTACATGTCCCAAACATATTCGGCTCTATTTTGCGAAGCAAAACCCGAAGTCATGCATTTTAAGACTTGTGATGACTATTACACAGGAGAAGTCACGCACCATAATCATGATTCCTATTACAAAAGCACAGTGGTGAGCGCTTTACCACCTTCTAAAACCAGTGCAGAACCGCAATGCTGGGAACTGGCCCACCAATACATCACTAAATCCAGACAACCAACTGGCCTTGACATAAGATAATCCCTCTGACCCATTTCAAATTTCCCTTTGACTCCTTGTTCACCTCCTCGATGCTACGTTTATAATTTGCCAACAACTGCTCAACAGATTTCGGGGTGCCATCACTAACTGCCTGAAGCTGGCTCAACCAACGAAACTACATGTCTGTGTAGAAAACATACACAGTAGAGGATTTTAGATGCTGGCGCTAAAGGGGCTTGAGCCCCTCCCTTAGAACTAGATCTTACATTGAATAAAATGAGATTGTGCTTGAAACCAAGAACATTTTTTTAACTTCTTCTTCCCAACTTCTACATGCTTTCTTAAGAATCCTGATGCATTCAGTATCCATTATTTTCTATCTTGGGGCCGTGGTGGTGTAGTGGTCAGACTGCTCGCCTGCCACCAAGGAAGAGGCACCTGCCACATTAATATGCCAATACTGAATATTTTAATAATGTAGAAGCAATAATTTCCCTAAATATGAAAACAACTATGTTAAAACAATCAATAATATCCCTAGCTCAACATGCTGAACAATACACACATTTTAACAAAAGGCTTCAGCCAGTGTAATAGACCAATACTTAATATGTAAACATTGTACGAGCAATCACTGGCATACACATGTAAACACTGTAAATACTGTTAAGCTTCCAGGTGGAGTTCTTTTTAAGAGTTTCATAATTTATTTTATCTCTACCGCCTGCTTTATTGTTAGGCCTGGTTTTAATTATTTTAATTAATTCGAACAGTGTAATTTCCTCTGGTACTGCGTGTGCTCCTTGCTGTAAGTAATTATTAACTTATGCTGTAATTTCTCATGACAATTGTCTGTAATTTATGTTTTCATTAAGGGAAAATTGTTTTTCTAAAATGTCCGCGATAGCATTTGCTTTATCCTCTGAAGTATATTAAAACCCTGTATCTGTGATTATAGTTGGGGTGGAGATATGTTTATTTCTACCGCGGAGTGTTCGTGTGATTTTCCACATTTCTTGGGGTTTTTTTGGGGACCTAATTAACAAAATTTCCAAATGTAATGATTTTCTGTTCTTTAACTTTACATCTAACGAGGACTTTTAATATATTGAGTTCAGTTCTAGCATGGGGAGTTCGTGTGCTCTGGGTCTGATTTCGCGCCTCTCTTTTTTCAGTGATTAATTAATCAATGTCACGATAAATTTGCCTCGTATATTGTCTTTTATTTATAAAATTCATGTGTTTAAATTGGATATCTGCTAAAGGATCTGTAAAGAGTTTGATGTGTGGATCTATGTCACTAGCTTCGTTTATGACTGGCGGCTTTTCAAATGCGCCTAGAAGCTCCTCCTGAAAATNATGTGTGGATCTATGTCACTAGCTTCGTTTATGACTGGCGGCTTTTCAAATGCGCCTAGAAGCTCCTCCTGAAAATTATCCCAGTCTGTTGTTTTAAGATTTTGGCCGAAAATATTATTAGTGAAAATGACATCTAATTGTATCTGTGTTAAATCTGGACGGTGTTCTGAATCTAATTCACTTATTGTTTCTATATTAATATTTGTTCCTAAATATTAGTGAGTGCTATATCTAGAATATAGGGCGTGCCTCCCGAGTTTGGGAAACATGTTGGTGTGTCTCGCGCGAAAATAACGTAATTATTATTAGATGCATGTGTGTTTAAAACTCTGCCGTTAGCATTTGTTGTCCTACAGCTCCAGTCTGTGTGTTTACTGTTTAAATCCCCTGCAATGAAAAATTCCCTTTCGACCTCCATTCATTTCTCGAGGTCTTGTGTAAGTAATGGTGTATTTCGTACTTTATATGCCGCGGTCATGCAGACGTGTGTATTGTTTGTGCGTACATTTATGCTAGTAGTCTCCATGTGCGTAAGCCATGTATTTTAAACTGAATTATGATTTATTCCATGCTTAATTAAAATTGCTGTTCCACCTCCAGCTGTGGTGCGGTCTGTTCTGTAAACAGTATATCCACATTTGCTTAATCTATCCTGCGGTTTAAGAAACGTTTTTGTAATATCCATACTGTTCGTGGCCAGACATTGTTCTAGTTCAAATGTGTTGTTATCATTTTACTTTCCCAGGTGGCTTATGGCTTCAATTAGAGTGGCTTGTTTCGTGGCAAGTGTTGTTACCTCGCTGATTGGTTGGTAGTATGGCTTTAATTTCTTAATTAAGTTTCCGTAGTCGCACTTGCGCAGTTTTTCAGCCAGTTCCAGCATGCTGGAGATGTCATCAAGTCGCTCTTCTGCTGGAGTGTGAGAGTGTGTGGGGGCTTGCTCTGATTGGCGGCTTCCTTGGGCTCTAGGCCAATCACAGCTTCAGCTGTTCGCCGAACTTGCTATGAGTATAGAGTATTTTTTTCGGAGGTTTTTGGCGCATGTGACAGTACGTTATTGTTCGTTTTTTACGAAGAAGCGGGCGGAGAGGGAACTGCTGCCTTCTCGCGGTGTTCACTGCTTGCATGCGTGCGGTGACGTCATGCGCTGTGTTTGTTGATTTGGGTAAGTTCTGTTTCGTGTGTATTTTCGGTGGCTTTCTACAAGCTTGATAAACTGCGGGCATTGCTTTTAGGCTGCTGTGTGAATGTCCTGTCCGCAATTTGGGCATCTTTTTTTCAGGGGCAGAGTCGGGTACAGTGCACTCGCTGCGCAGATGTGTGCCAAACACAGCGAATGCATTACGGTGTTTTATTATATCTCGCAGTTTTGTGTCCATATTCACAGCATCTTTTGCAAAGAGGGACATCTTCAGGCCTGGACTTGAATCTTTCTACTGGAACCCGCGTCAAGTGGAGATTTGTGATTACAAATAGTTTTGCATCTGTGGGTCGCACTACCACACAGAATGCTCCGGTGCCGCGATATGTCACAGATCTGTCTGTGCGAGTATTTTGGCATTGAACTGCCTTATATCTTGTGCGATGATACCAGATTTCTGGAGCTGCTCTACAATGTCGTCCTCGGATGTGTGCTGGTCCAGCCCCTAAATGTCAACTTGTATGTTTCGTTCGTCGGGGTGTGCTGGGTGTAAAAAGCAATCCCCTAGGCCTTTAGCCAGTTGATCGCCTTGTTGTAGCCTTCTGTAGTTTCGAAGGTGATCCGTATCTCCGTTCGGCGAGTGATTGTGTTTTTTAAAGTAATGTTTTGTCGGTCAAAAGTTTGTACAATTGTTTTTATTTGCGCGTATCTTTGACTAAGTTGGCACGTCCTTGTACCGCGTATTTTCTATACACTGTGTGTCAGTGCGCTGTGAATTAGATGCTTTTGCTGACAGATTTGCAGACATTTTTGCGGTAGGGATTGCACTAGGTGTGTTCGGGGTTTAGGCTTGCCANATTCGGCGAGTGATTGTGTTTTTTAAAGTAATGTTTTGTCGGTCAAAAGTTTGTACAATTGTTTTTATTTGCGCGTATCTTTGACTAAGTTGGCACGTCCTTGTACCGCGTATTTTCTATACACTGTGTGTCAGTGCGCTGTGAATTTGATGCTTTTGCTGACAGATTTGCAGACATTTTTGCGGTAGGGATTGCACTAGGTGTGTTCGGGGTTTAGGCTTGCCAGCCTTTCTCCGCGTAGCCACTGTGTAGCCTTCGTCTAGGCATTATTTTAGTTGTTCTCCCTTCGTCCGTGTCGGAATCTGTTTCGTGTTCGTGTTCCCGTTTAATTGACGTAGATTCTGCGTCCATTTTGTGTACGTTTGAAGTGCCCATAGTACTCGGGAGATCACAGGAAAATGAGAAAAACCTATGAACTTTCGGCTATCGCAATTTGAAAACGTGTGGTCCACCAGCTGACCTGGGCCTGACCCTGGCTAATTAGCCAGGGTCAGGCTAGGCCGGAGAAGAGCTGGTCCCCAGGCGGTTCCGCACAAGATTGACTTCCGACCGTGGTGGTGCGAAGGCGTGTCCTCCGCGACGAGTCCTCTTCTTCCTCTTGGCGACACTGGACAGCGACGATAGTAAGATGGTGGAGGATACAATGCATGCGCCTTTTTCTGTAGTTTCGTCGCAATTATATTATGCTATAATTCTCAAATTCATTAAAACAATTTATAATAAAATTATTTTTTATGGGAGCAAGTGGCAAAACTTAAGTTTGACTTATATAGGTTATATTTGTAATTTTTGGTATAGAGAAGAGAAAGAGAATAAACAACTTCAAATAAGTGGTACATTAAATTTATTTCCTATTTACTAGTTTAAGCATTATTTGATATAATTCACTTAACTTCAATGGGCATTAAAAACATTTATGGTATATTAGTTTTTTTTTTAAATCTTTATTGTACCCTTTTAACCATGCCAAACATAATTTCGACTACAATAATTAAAATACTTCATAAGTTTATAGCAAATGTCATTGTACCGAGCGCTCAATTATTTGTGCATTAATGTTTAAAACATAATCTAACCATGAACAATTTCATATATGTAAAGGAAGCAAAATTATCATTGCAATTTTCGCTAATCTGGTTGGCGTAATTTTTAAGTTTCTGGGGTATAGTCTTAATGTCTCATTTTTCTGGCTGTGATTGTCTGCCCGGACTCGTCTACCAACAAATGATGTTCGCATGAAACCGGAGGTAATTTGTATAGGGTATCTCTGCAGCATTCGGCTTTTTGTTACAATATAATCCTCTGCCCCCTCCTTGTTTCCACCAGTCGTGGTGGATGCGAGATTTTGTCCCATGGATCCCCTCGCCCGTGTCCCTATTAACTTGACTTTGTATGCTGACAGAATCAGTTATAACCATAAAAATTGTGTATGCAAAACCTCAATTCACCGCCATTTTGTAAGATAGTCACACGTGTAATAATATATGGTTTTTATTCTGTATCTCGGGAAACAATCAACCGATTTATTTCAAATTTGGCAAAGAAGTTGTACTGTGGTAGGCTATATAAATGTATATATTTTAAGTATGTAAGTATCTTATTAACTGAAATGGCGGGTATAAAAATATTTCAGCGTAGTGTGCCATATCTACGAAACTATTCAGCGTATTTAAATTTAACTTTGTATTTTGTATCTATGACAATAATCGAATGTGCTAATATATAAACATTTTGCCCTCCATTTATGAAGATCGTCGAATGATCAATGGAGGTTTAAGCCATATCTCGAGGACCAATCAACCGATATGCATACTGAGATCCTCTTTGCCAGATGTTTTTGCAAAGTAGTGTCAGGTGATTAAACTGAACATTTTGTCATATTTTCGGAATGATTCGACTAATTTCCACAACATTTTGCACACCTAAAAAGGCCAAGTATAGTTACATGATTTAAATGGGGTCAGGCAATGAGTTTAAAAATGGTGGCTGTATAAATACTTTCATAGGTTTGGCATATATATTTCACAATTTTAAAATTTCAATCATACTTTTATGCAAACATTACCTATTAAAAACATCGTGTACAGCCCCTCTTTAAAGTAATTTTTTAAGAGACCCCCATTTGAGAAAATGAAGTTTTTATGCCATATCTCGGAGTCCAATCAATTGATTTCCATCCAATTTTTCGCATAAGTAATATTATGGTAAGCAATGTAAACTTATGTGTTTTAGTGTCTCAGAAGCTTTATTTCAAAATTATGGCACAGAGAATATTTCAGGTTAGTGAATACTATCATTCAAAAAATTAGACTAATTACATCCGAAGTTGACGCTCCGAATATTATATTCGTGATGCAGTTCATTGCAAACTAGCTTAATTTTACGAGTTTTTCTGAAGTAGAATCCCAGTTAAGTCAATCGTGTATTTTAATTGTCTATGTACGGTTTTATTGTTTCTGGTTTCATCTCTAGTGATATTGCTGTTAATGAGACGTCAATGCCTACCTACCATCTTAGCATTCAAGAACTTTATTAAAATTTATTTGCACCCATGTAGAGGAAAGTAGGCTCATTAGTTATAAGAAGCTCCTTGTTTAGTGTAATATGTTGCAATATATGGTCTAACACTCAGAAGGACGTGTGCTGACATGACGAATTCCTAGGAAACTGTGAATTTACTTGAGCGTGTTGTGTTGACGGAAACATTTTGCGACTGTAATGTAGTGGTCTTGTGCGGTTTCTCTTCGTTTGGGCTTGAAGCGTTGGTTTTATTCGATGGATCGATGAACGGTAGCACGTACCTAAATATTTTGGTCACTGACATACTTTTTCCACTACGGCCACAGTTTGAAATGGGCCCTTTTCGTTCCAGCACGACAATTCTTATCTCTGTAAAGCCAGGTCAGTTGCATTGTGATTTCAAGACAATCATGTTGGACTTCTTGATTGGCCTTATTAATGCTCCGACTTGAACCAAGTAGAAAATATTTTGGATGAGCTTAATCTTTGTTTGCATGTCATACCAATTCAACTAATGGACAAATGTCCACTATACACCATGAGACAGGAAGACTGGAACTAATCCAGCCAGCTCTGTATCAGAACATAGTGGAAAGACAACACAGAAGAGTAACGCCTTAAATATCAGCAAGTTTAGGTCCTACATCTTATTAGCTATACTGTTGGCGCCTTCATAGCTAACAGCAGTTGGTATCTTCTTACTTATGACATCATAATATAGTTTCGACCTCTTTAAAGTGCAGCAGAATCACGTGACAGAACACAGTTGCTGAACACAATGCTTAAGTGTTTGCTCATTCTTCCTCCTTGTACATGCTAAATTTATGCTTTCCTACTTTATGTTATTTGACAGTATGTGTTCGTAGATCGTAATATTACATTAAACTAATATATAGATATCCAACAACACAATTGTTGTCCACGTACCAGAAATATATAATGATACATAGTAAATAATTTTAGTTTACCTGGTTATGACTCATGTTTTGAACATTTCAAATATAATGTTAAAACTGTGCAAGTTTTTGTTTTGTGGGTAAAATTAAACGTGTCTTAATATTGTATTGTTTATTCTTTTTAGGTAAAATATCGCTGGATTTTTGTTTCGCCCTTCAATTGACGGCAGATAATTTTCTTACGAAAAGGTAAACTGTGATCAACATTTTATCATTGTATATAAAGTGAAACACTAATTTAACGTTTTTGGATCTCTTTTTAATTTTAAGGTTAATGTATTGTAGGTGTCGCTACTTGTATGAAACATGTGTAACGCAAAGATTCTAGAAAATAAAATCATTAGAAGTTACTTGTGCAAACTGAATTTTATTTAGACTATGAATTCAATAATAATGCCTCTTGTTCAGCAATAGTAGATTGTAATGTAATGCCGTCTGCCGATACTCTACCACATCACTATGTCATAAACACACTCACATGGCTGAAATCTACTTTGCCATACAGTAAAACTGTTCTGGGTTTATACAATTTTTTTGAAAACTAATTTCCAAGATAATTTTTGCTATACTACAGTATGTTAGAAAAAATTTCACAATAGTTAATCATGTAAAATTACACAGGTATTTATTATTTTCACAAGTTATCAGTGTAGCCTTCATGGTCATTAAAAATGGAGATATGTAATTTTTTTGTAATTAGGTTTCGTAATTATCAGTGTCTTTGATATACAATAATTGACTTCTAGTGCGACCAAAAATTTTTTTACAGATATTTTTAAGTAATTATTTGTGAAACACACACAGAGCTTTTACTTTGCAGATTCCTACACATGTAACCGTCACACGAGTGTTGGTTTCTGCATGACATCTCACGAAGCTGGTCCATCAGGGTGACGCTATTCCCCATCTGTGTGATACAGAATGGTTCATAGGATCTCAGTTAATGTAACCAGGCACAGACTATAGGGTGCCTTGAAGGTTGGGGGTAACAGGGTAACATTAAGGTAGTCATTCGGTGTTTCAATTTACTGGTTGGTTATATTGTCACGAGATTAAACTTTACAGAAACAATTCCGAGGTGGTACTCTAATTAATGTAATCGTGCTAACTGTAGTCGGCGTCTTGGGGGTGGCGCTAGGCGTCGGAGGGGTTTGTTTGTACGACGACTTGATGCTTATCTAGTCTTGTAGTTCTGGTCTGTTGTCGGCAGGCTGAGGTCTGGTGCTTCGGGCGGCCTTCGAAAAGGCCCTAGTTGCGGTGACTTCTCTCCACGACTGCGGCTTGGTTCGCTTCTCGATATACGCCTCCACGACAAGCTTCTTCCGGTACTCCCAAGCCGACTCGCTCTCACGCACTTCTGAGTCAACTGACCTGGTTCAAGTGGTCGCCCCTTGTCAAACATCTTGGCTTTTAAACTATTTTCAGCCCCCCTTCGAACCTAACACGTGTCTTCCCTTGTTAGGAACAGTGTAAGGGGGGGGGGTGGTGCATAACAAATACTTCTTTCTATATGTGCCAACTCTTGCAGGTGGTGGGAGAAAACTGTGGTACTACTGACAAACCCTATCAGCGGTTTCTGCGGCACGTTCCCAAATTGCCACGCTGTTGTATAGTGTGAAGGGGGGGTGTGGGGGGGTCCGAGGCCACCTTATACGTGTAACTTGCTCCCTGGCTCCGGCTTGCCTTCGTCGTAGGCGTTAATTGCTGCCACTTGTCTTCGAGGCAGGTGGCTACTGGGTGTGGTCCTTGCGGGAGGGGGTGGGGTATGGCGTGCGTTGTGACAGCTGAGCTTCTACGTTGATATGGCATGCATCAAGAGATACTAGAATTACTCTTCACCAATGTTCTTCATCACCCAAATATTTTAGCGGACTGCTTCAAATAGCACCCATCTTACGCCAACGGATAATTTCATCTCATTCGCTCTAAACATTAGATTTTTTTCATCTAACGCACAGGCAGGCTTTACCTCTCTTTGTCCTTTAACATGAACGTGTACGACTGCCAATACAGAAATGTCTTATTTCGAAATTACTTTTCATTATATGTTAACAACACTTAAATGGGAAGAAAACAAATGTTAGATGGGCACTTTTTTTTAATATCAAGTTTATAGGCCTAATTCAGCTGGAATAAATTCTTGCTTTTTCCGAAACGATAGAAGTTCCAAAATTTTACAGTCGGGATGCTGGCGTTGACAACATTTTCGTTATTTTTTTCATTTTACTATTATGTAATGATGATTTTACTTTGAATCTAGACATGATTCTTACTTTTATCATCTATTAGCAGAAACACTAAACATACGTATTTCTATGGCAGTGCCATTAAGCACATTTTAAAAGTATTTTCTATACTTATTATTGGTACTATACAACATTATTTTAATGTAATCACAAGCATCCTATGGTTAACGACATATACATGCAAGAGATTAAGAGTGTTCGAAACTAAGTGCCCAAACTCCAGACATAGTTTCTTTGGATCAATAGTAACACAAAAGCCATATACACCTATATCCGGAAACTTATTTTTTATATCAATTGAGTGTGTTCAACGTTGCGGTGTACAATACGTGGAGAATAAGGCTGTTCTATCATGCGTGTAGGACAAGTTGCGTAGGAAGTAGGCGTGTGATGCTGCGTATAATTTAGTGTCGCCAGCCAACGACCTATGAAACTTGTCCTACAAGCATGATAGCATAGTATTGTTCTCCAGGCGTTGTGTACAATATATTTAAATTATATAAATGTTTTATAATATTAGTATTTAGGGTATTTGTGTTACCATTGGTCCAGAAAAACTATAAAAACTATGTCTGAAGTTTAGGCACTGAGTTTTCGGAAAGCATATATATGTACCTATATATCAGGGTGTCGGTTTGTTTCTTTTGCATCACTTAATAAGTATGTCTTTCAGGTTATATTCAATGTACCTAGCATATAACACATCATTATCGTATTTTTTCCATAGGCTTGTTGCGTCTGTGTCCAAAGTTTTTTAGTCACTTAATGTATTATTTTGACCATAAATATTTAGAAGTCCTTTTTTTCGGTTTAGTGTCTTAAAATTAAATAACGTATTGTAGTATATGACATTTGAATACCAAAATTTGAGCCCGTTTTCATTTTTAAAAAATGTATACGTATTGTGTAATGAACTCAACAAATCAGAAAACTTTTCACTTTCACGCATTGTTAATTAATTTTTTGGCTTTATCGAAACCAGATTTTCGAGATTGACTCGGTTATGAAAAAGGAAATATAGTCCATTCAAATTTACTTCCTTATTTTCTTAGACCCTACTAATGTTCTACTTTCGGGCTATTCCATTGCCAAATGCAAACAAAATTTGAACCGAGTCAAGATAATTTTACCAAAAGGACAATTCACCGCATTTCTACTCACTCAATTTAACACTATTTTGCTTGAGAACTATATCTTGCAAAGCATTACCAACAAACAATTATTTCTCGGTTTTATTCGTATTAATCATTAGTTGAATATTATTATTTATATGAAAACTACAAATAAAAGTTATGTTTTGTATGACATATTTATGAAATAACAAAACATGTATACATAGGATAATTTTACCAATGTTTGTTCAAAAAGTGTGAAGATATCGCGAATATATTAAAAATTATTTTTCTCGATGAACGGGATAATGTGTGCCGAGACGTGTAACAATTATGCGCTTTATGACGTGTTAAGGGGTTCTAATACGGCACCACGTGGTTGCTTCATCAAAGTTTTTATTTCAAGAAGACCTGGCCCACGGTTTATGCAGGAAAAATTGATCCTTTTCCCATATTATAGCCACCAAGCCACGGAAATTTTCAGTTATTTTATATTTGTACTACTTAGTGTTCAACTTTTAGACATATGTTGCTTCTCAGATTAAAATTTTTAGCTGACTTGGTATTTACAAAATTACATTTCGAAGAAAAATTATTTGTTTTAGTATTGTACAAATAAAGTAAAGAAAACCTATTAGCAGAAAATTTAAAAAGTGCAACTGAAAGGTCTTGTCTCAATTCATTGCAAGGCATGCTTNCGGAAATTTTCAGTTATTTTATATTTGTACTACTTAGTGTTCAACTTTTAGACATATGTTGCTTCTCAGATTAAAACTTTTAGCTGACTTGGTATTTACAAAATTACATTTCGAAGAAAAATTATTTGTTTTAGTATTGTACAAATAATGTAAAGAAAACCTATTAGCAGAAAATTTAAAAAGTGCAACTGAAAGGTCTTGTCTCAATTCATTTCAAGGCATGCTTAGCGAAAGTTATTTTACAAATATGAAGTTGAAGGCACAAATAAAATTTATGCAAGAATGTCCTTATTTTCAGAAAATGTTTAAGATACAAAAACATATNTCAAGGCATGCTTAGCGAAAGTTATTTTACAAAAATGAAGTTGAAGGCACAAATAAAATTTATGCAAGAATGTCCTTATTTTCAGAAAATGTTTAAGATACAAAAACATATCCTTGTATTATTTAATATATATCTTTGAAGTTGCTCTTAGCATAGCATATTCTTTCGGTTTAAACGATCTCATTTCTCTACTATGGCTAGTTTAAATTATCTGTAGATTTATAAAACAGTACAATTTTATTTCTAAATGTATTCATGCAAAACTTATTTACCCAAAAAATTTATTTTGCTAGGCAAGAATAATCACTGATAATGTCTACATGTTGGACAGTATGTGATGCATATATATAAAATAAATGTTTTCGTTGCCAAAACCCTTTTAAACAATCCGAATATTTCTGACAGTAAAAACAGAGGCTGCCTCAGAAGTTTAGCGCACACAGACAACAATATATCGTTTTACTAGCTGCGCCCGCGGCTCTGCTCGCGTGGACTACAAAATTATTGTTTAGGTTTTTTTTAATAAAGTTGTATTTTACTTAGTGTTAATCTTCTATACTCTATACGTATTATAAAACTTAACGTCTTGGTCAATTAAATGGTAAATCCACTTATTAGTATTTCTCTGTTGTGGATAGATATATGCTACAGCGGTGTTATTCAGGTCTTTATATTATAAACAATTCTTTACTTCATGGCATTTTTCAAACTTTAATGGTGTAGACAGCGTATTGCAAGAGAGACAGAGAGAGAGAGAGAGAGAGAGAGAGAGAGAGCGAGAGAGAGCGCTGGTGGCAAACGTTTTTCCTACTTGATTCACTATTATCGTTTGTTAATTTTTTGAGATATTTTCTTGCGATAAAAAGTAGCCAATATCACCTTTCAGCCTTCCAACTATTTCTGTGCAAGAAATTACGGTGATCTCTTGCTCGGTTACGACGTTGCATTGTTATTCCGCTTGTGTACTTTTTGATTTTCCATTAAGAATTTCCCCGAGGGAATGAGATATTTTTCGGGATAAAAAGTAGCCTATTTCACTTCCCGGCCCTCCAACTATCTCTGTTCAGAAAAGCACATATATCCGTTGCTCCGTTGTGACATGAAATAAGGACAAACAAATAAAAAAATGAACACACTTTCGCAATTATAATATTAGTAATGATTCTCGTTTATGGAAGAAGGCCTAGAGTAATTTCGCTCTAGATCTGAGGTATAAAGTGGTCCTTCTGGGAATCGACCAGTTCATTGATTGAGTTGGCTATATTTTTATTTGGTAGTAGTTCTTGGTTAGTTCTAATAAATTCTGCCTGGAAGCACTGGTTCCCAGCTAGTTTAATATGAACCAGGTGGCGTAGTGGTATCAAACTGAACTTATATTCGGCAGGACTCGCGTTTGATTCCCGGTCCTGGTCATCTTTACATAACTTTCTCTAAACTAAAAATCTGAATCAGTGATCTCAACTAGTAGAATTATTATACTGCATCTTAAGTTAATGAACGTCATTTCTTGGTGAATTAGTGCAATGCATTACCAGGCCTGTGTAGATCACTAGGGTTCATATTAATAGTCGTGTATCAGCACTTGAGACTAGTTTTGAGAACAGATGTTGTTCAATAAACACATATTGATATTAGTTTTGAGGCTCGTGATGAAGTTATTTCCAGCCGAGTATGTTTTCAGAATTTAGTATGTCCAGACAAGTTTTTACTATTCAGTAGTCGACTCTTGACATTAACAGTCACTGAAACTATTATCGAAAGCCACAAAAATCCCGTTTCACGTAATTTATGTCTGCAGGTCACTTATGACACGACTTTGTGCACTATTATGTTACATTTGATACTTTTAAACACGAAAATTTAATTTCACTTATAATGTGCGTGAAAATCCGTACAAGTTTCACGGTCAATATAACAATAACTATAATTATAACGAGATGCACACTTAAGGACTAACACGAAAACGCATTTATGACATATGTTGCAAATGTAACTCTACATTGCGATAATTAATTAGTTAATTTCGTACTTTTGATTGTAACCATAATTTACGGCAATGCCGATTCGATAATTTAATGCCATTTTTCGGAATTAAACGATATGTCTTGATTTTATAATATTTTTTTTACATTTCCTTAATATATTTAGATTACCGCTATTTAGTGATAAATTTTACACTACGTTTATTCTACAAATTAATTACATATTTCAAATAGATAAATTCAATATCTGAAGAACATTGTACATTGACACTCCTTCCTTACCATTGTTATAAAACATGCCTAACAGCAGAACTCGTTCACGCAACCTGTTCTTTCCGTGTCGAAATTATTAAAAAATTGTATGTATGTTCTAAATTTTATTGCAAATTTTCGGCAATAGTGTGAACATCACATTACTTTTCTATTATGTATTTGAATTTTACAATTATAATTGTTTATGTTTCTTCAACCCTGTGTAATTTTATATATTTTGTTATGCGTTTCCGCACAAGAAACCGGGAGAAAAATAACTAAACACAAGAATCAGTCGAGTGTAGATGCAAACAAAGGCGCATTTAGAGCAAAAATAAGTCCCATTTTCTGCTTCGTAGTGCCTTTTGTAAGGCTATATAAAAACAAGAAGTTAGCGATATATCTTATTCACATATATTTTTATCAAACGATGTTCCTGTACTAGTATGCCAAAAGATTTAGGTTGATTACAACTGAAGCTGATATTCCAAATTTTACCTCCGTAATGCAGTTGGTTGCATGCCATCTTACGAAACAAAATGTCCTGTGTTCAAGTCCCGAGTACGGCACGTGTGAATTTGTAACTGTTTCACTAGTATTGCATTGGTTTCTGGTTCCATCTTTAATTACATCGCTGTCAACGAAACGTAGACCCACCTTTCATGTAATATTTTGGAAATTTCGTTAAAATTATTTACAAATTCACACGTGTCTTACTCAGGAATCGCACCCAGAAAACCTCGTATCGTAAGATGGCATGGAACCAACTGCATTGCTGAGGTTAAATTCGGAGCATCGGCTTCGGTTGTAATCAATCTAAATATTCTGTAAGACTGGGTTTACAAACTTCAAATATTTACACGAACATCATGTAATATTACATGGCGAAACGTATCATTAATTGTGGGGAGAACTTAAATTGGTTTACTGGTTCTTGTATATAACATACAAGCTTCTTTCTCTTTTGGAGTTATTGTACAAAAATATCTAAAACCAGGCACTGTGCAGTCATATCTGATGCTTGTAATAGATAATGCCAGAATATAAAATTAGTTGAGTTTTTGTCAAATTGTTTAATTGATACGACAAACGTATCTATGTAATATATATTGCTGACATTTTATAAAAAAACGTCTGACCCAATAAAATTATATAAGTTTGCATGGGCTATTGCAGTATCAGTTGTGTGACATATTTGCTGGGATTTGTTGGTTGGTTCCCGAGATATGGCCAAAATGTTAATTTTTACATCAGGCAACAATGTATTCCAAAAAAAGGCGATACTGAACGTCCGTGATTCGCGGACAGACACTTGTGGCAAGTGACATTTAAAATTATCCAACCAGGAAAGTTCATATGAACAAAAGTGTTTTGGAGTACAACTGGTCTTGAAATCGTTTCGCGAGAAACTCATGTCCCTATTCATGTAGCATTACCCTATAAAATGGTCAACAAAAGAGTCTCTTGGTAGACGCATTTAATGGTTGTAATAAACAGTGCTAGCAAGTAATGTAAAATGTTGAAATATGTGACATGGTTTCGTAGATATGGCACAGTAATATAAAATGTTTATTTGACCATCGTTTTGAAAATAGTTGTCTGGGCCACTAAATCACATCAGTTTACATGGTCTACTGTGTTATTCCTTGATTATGAAATTTAGTAACAGGTTGATTTTTTCCCGCGATATGACATAAAAACTAAATTTTTCATTTAACGCTATAATAGAAAATGGTGGACAAGAGGCTATGTAAAGACGTATTTGATAGTTATAATATATACTTATAGCATTCCCAGTTTGGTCGGAATTGGTTAAATTGTATAGTAAATATAGCAAATATATCCTAAAATCTTCACATAACGTCCATTATTTAAAAAATATTTTAGCAATTTAAATGGCAATTATTAAAATGGCTTACGATACTATTACTAAAATGCGATATTTTACAGTAATTGATTGAGTAGTTCCCAATATATGTTTTTTTTCTTCATGTTGCACTATCTTCCAAAATGGCAAACCAATAACATATTACTTCTAAAATACAATATCTACATCATGCACTCTCAATGTACAAAATTTGGTTTAAATTGGTTTGATTGTTCGCGGGATATAGCATAATGCCATACATATTGAAAATTTCTGCAATTTCGAAATTAAGTACCCAGCGTGATTTAAAACTACAAAAGTGAGATGTGCCTGCTAAATACTAGATTTAGACCAAGTTAGATGAAATTCGCTTAACGTGTTTAAAAGTTATTCTGGTGGACGTACATTCCAGACAGACATTCAGGTGATTGCATAAGCCTATATTTTCTTAGGTAAGTAGGTTAAAAACGTATTTCACAATCTTATGTCGCTTGAGATGAGAAACTTGAAATTATTTAAGCTAAGTACGACTTGAGAACTGACTATTAATTCACGCGAGTGTCGAGACTAGAAACTCTTCTCAAGACTTTATCACCTGATACAAACTCAAGACGAGATCTGAGTAACGACAATTTATACGACCCTAGAAATCAATGTAAATTTATTTTTACAACAGTAAAATGTGTCTGAGAGTATTTCTATTTATAAATAACATATTATATCTACAAAAGAAACTGCATTTCCTTAAAACTATTTCAATAAATTGCTTGCGTGTTTTGTATTGTTTTCGAACTGCATTTGGGTCGCGTTGGTGTAGCGGCTATAGCGTTTACCTCACACCATGGCGAAACGGGTTCGATTCGCAGTGGGGACACTCACAGATTTTCGCATGTGGGAATCGTATCGGGCGATGCCGCTGGTTGGCGGGTTTTCGGGTGGATCACCCGTTTCCCCTACTCTTAAATGTCGGCGCTCTTAATTTCACGCTCATCGGTTTTCAAGACGCCGTTATAAGAGATGCTCAAATCTCTCCACTACATTCGAAAATGCATTACTCGTCAACATCATAGCACTGAATATAGAAATTGATACTACTAAAAGAAGATCCTAACGTTATGAAATGAGCTACAAAGAAGTAAATGCATAGCTCTTTAGCGAGGAAAAGCAAACGGAAATGTTTTGTCCAGAAATAGGGACAGAGCAGCAGAGCAGTGGCGTGAAAAACACGATTTAAAATGAAATGTGCCCCTCTATTTGTGGTACATGCAAGCGATCATTCAACGTCACTCGGGAATCATCCAGCCCGATTATTGTCATGCTGAATATTCCACGTTTCTTCCTCGAAATACCGACAGAGTTCGAGAGTAGATCAGGTCGCGGGTGCTGGAGCACACAGCATCGCAGCTGGTCCCATACATGCTCACGAACTGCTGATAGTTTCGGTGATCTCGCAGGTCAAGCTAAGGTGCCCGTATATCGTAGCGCGTGTTCCACCGTGACCACGTTATGTTGACGCGCAAACCTCGGTAGCATCAGTGGCCTGACTACGCGCCCGGTAAACACACAAGACTGTTTCTTGAGTAGTAAATAATGGCAGCTCAAACCTTAACTCCTGATGTAGGAGTCGTATGGCGTACATGAGTATGTGCGCCTGAAGCATACGGTTACCTCTGCGGTGCTAGGTCCACGTATGTCCATCAGCAAAACCCACGGTGAAGGGTGAATCGTAGGAAATGACAACACAACACCATTTCTGCGCCCATCGCAGACGTTTGGTGCATTTTTGGTAACGTGCCGCACGATGGCGTGGAGTCAAAGGAAGACTGCGCAGAGGACGCTGTGGATGTCGTCCACCTTCCTTAAATCGTCAGTGGGTAGTCCTCTGATGGAACACGGCCCACTGTAGTACAGGCCTCACAGGCTGTTGCAGTAGAACCGGCTGTTACACTTCTTCAATTGCACCTGTTCTCACGCTCTTTACTTCGGTGTATCGAGCCAGAACCATGCATAGGAGACGATTTCCTCTCGTGTGGGCGTAACCTAATACATTGTTCTACAATGCCGACGGCACTGCCTACTTGGGAAGCTATTAGCTGAACCGCCCAAATAGTATCATGCAGTCCCACTGTACGATCTCGTTCAAATGTGTCCAGCTGTTGACAATATTAGGAATGCACTAATCGACAAGGNAGCGTAACCTAATACATTGTTCTACAATGCCGACGGCACTGCCTACTTGGGAAGCTATTAGCTGAACCGCCCAAATAGTCTCATGCAGTCCCACTGTACGATCTCGTTCAAATGTGTCCAGCTGTTGACAAGATTAGGAATGCACTAATCGACAAGGAAAGAATCTACATTGGCTAAGACAGCTGCAGAGTCAAAGATCATATCTAGCTCTCCAGGTATTATAAATGTCAACAGTGGGGCCATATAGCCAACAAATGTAGAGATGCAGAGTCCATCTGCTCACACTGCGGAGTCCAAGGACATGAATATAAAAACTGTCCAAATAAAGGTACCCGATTCAATTATATCTGTGGCAATTGTCACAAGAAAGGGCTGCAGCATGACCACATAGTGGACTCCAGGGAATGGCCGGCCTACCAGAGAGCCCTATCCGTAGAACTCGCCAGAATTGATTATGGAGTATAAAAACATCATTAGATGTGGCCAAATAAACATGCAACTGTCGGCGGTGGTAGCCGCGGAGCTTAATAGGATAGTTTTGGAGCAGAGACTGGATTTGGTGCTGTTTCAAGAGCCCTATGCACCGTTTGATGCTGTTGTGGGTCTGCTGGGCAGAGTATACACCTGTGGTGAAAACCCGAAGACTGGAGTATTGGGGACAAACCAGAACATGGACATATCAATGATGGCCAGTGTGTCAAATACTCATCACGTCTGCGTTCAAGTTCTGAAAGATTAAATTTAATGCTGGATGGTGTCCTCTTACTTCCAGTTCGGGGACGACGTCCAAGTACACCTGGACAGATGGGAAATTATTGCGGAGACGATAAGAGGAAAGCCACTAATCATGAGCTCGGACGCTAACGCAAAATCCGAGCTGTGGCACTCCAATGTCACTGACGATGCCGGAGAGCAAGTCACCCAGTTCCTACTGACAAATGATCTGGATGTAGTGAACAAGGAAGGAGAACTTTCTATGTTTGTCTGGCAGGCCCACAATACTCAATCGTACATGGACATTACGGTGGTAAATGAAAGGGCAAAAGATTACGTGAGGAAGTGGTCGGTGATGGACGAGAGTTCCAGTGACCACAGACTTATCATATTTGAAATTCATGGAGAGTGAAGGGAAACTCCTACACTTGAAGAAAGTGGAACTACATACGTTCACAATATGGCGGACTAGGCTGCCTTCGACCGTGCCCTGTTGAGGAGGCTGGAAGAAAGCTCCATACTGGAAAATGCGGAAATAGAAGAAAGAGTATGCGCTATTACAGAAGTAATTAAGGAAACCTGTTAGGAACAGCTGCGCAAGACTTCGCCGGGCCTCCCAAACCTGTCATGGTGGGACAAGGAGTTAGAAGAGGAACGGAGAGATCTTCGCCAGACAAGAAGAAGGCTTCACAGACTCAGAGGTGAGGACCGTGAGCAATTCTACCTATCCTACAAGCACAAAAAGCAGGCCTACCTCAGTAGGGTGCGGAAGAAGAAGGCATGGTTGTGGAAAGAGTTTGTTACCCGGGCAGGAAACGAGGATCCCTTCGGCTTGGTGTACAAGCTCGCAGCGAATAAAGTGAAAATATATACCCCACCGCCCTGCATATCAGAAAATGGAGTTCTGATAACTGACCAGCATAGATCCATAGAGGTCCTAATTCACGTTCTCCTACCAGATGACTCTCTTGTGGAAGAGGGGGAGGAGCATTAAAGAAAAATACACGAAATAGGAAACGTATCCGAGGCACAAGACGCACCGGAATTTTCTGAGGAAGAGCTTACAGCAATAGTCTATCAAATGAAAAAAGGGAAAAGCTCCCGGACTTGATGGAATAACTTCAGAAATTCTAAAAAGGTGCTATTCACGGATCAAGAAGGTTCTTCTTAAGATCTTAAATGATTGTCTGAGAGATGGAATGTTCCCTTCCCCTTGGAAACTTGGGTGCTTGAGAGTGCTATATGAAGGAAATAACAAGAAACTTGATGACCCTAGATCATACCATCCCTTGTCATTGCTTCCGGTACTGGGCAAAGTTTACGAGAAACTACTTAACAGATGATTGATAATGGCCCTAGAGGCTGAGGGCATGTTAAGTGAAAAGCAATACGGCTTCAGAAAGGGCAGAGGTACCGATTTCGCTCTCCATTATGTATTGAAGGCAATAAGGGAGAATCCTGAAAAGTACGTCATGGGGGTGTCTTGGATATCTCGGGAGCCTTTGACAATGCCTGGTGGCCGGAGGTAATGTGGCAGCTCAAGAGGAAAATATGCCCGGCCAACTTGTATAGGGTCATACAAGATTTCTTCGATAACAAGTTGAGTCTTTACTCTGCAAAAACAACGCAAGTGAAGAAGCGTTTGACAAAGGGCTGCCAGCAGGGTTCGGTCCTTGGACCGATCTTGTGGAATGTCCTGTTTGATGGTTTTTTGGAGCTGGGTTTCCCACTGGGGTGCACCGTGTTCGGATATGCAGATGATGGACTCGTCTTGATCTCTGGCAAATCAAGAAGCGTGCTGGAAATGAAAGCCGCGGAAATAATGGAAAAGATTAAGACCTGGGCAAAAACTGCTAAACTGAAATTTTCAGCAGAGAAGACAAAGACAATGCTACTAAAAGGGAAGTTCAAGAGACTGCCGACAGTGCGCTTCGGAGGGAGCCCGGTTGGAAATGTGCACGAGTTAAAGTACCTGGGAGTCATCATGGACGAAAATATGAGCTTTCTTAAACATGTAAAATACGTTTCTCGAAAGGCCATAGTTGTATTTCAGAAACTGAAACGAATAGTAAATGCAAGCTGGGGCCTGAGCTACTCGACCCTCAGAACTATATATCGAGCCATTTTGAGGCAATAGTGACATACGGTGCTGTGATGTGGTACCACACAGCCGAGTTAACCCAGCATAAAGGAGCCTCATTAGTGCTCAGAGGGCGACACTGCTGACCATTGCAAAGGCATATAAAATAGTCCCTAACGAGTCGCTCCCAGTATTGGTTGGAGTACTGCCAATCGATTTATTGGTTAAGTACAGGGGTCTCACAGTGGAGAGATCTCGAGTCGCAAGTCTGACCAAAAATTCCAAGGAAATATTAATGGATGAAATCATGGACCATTGGCAGAACAGATGATCACAAACGTGACAACAAGAATGGACTGCAAGTGGATATCCATCAACCATTAGAGCATGCAACTGTACACTGGCCATAGAAATTTCAAAGNATCTGCAGAACAGATGATCACAAACGTGAGAACAAGAATGGACTGCAAGTGGATATCCATCAACCATTAGAGCATGCAACTGTACACTGGCCATAGAAATTTCAAAGTGAAGCTGTACAGCCTTCGACTTGTGGGATCTCCACTGTGTGACGCATGTGGAGTGGACGACACGGTCCAGCATATTATAATGGAATGTCTGAAGACGGAAGACATCAGGAGCTGGCTTGAAGCAGAAATTGAAGAAAAGGGCATTCATTTAGACATGGAAAACATCATGATAAATGAAGTTCTCAATAAATTGTGGAACCAATTTGCCACGACAATAGGAAAAAGACTAGAAGAGTATGATATTTGGCAAAGAGAACAAATTTCTGGTGACCTATAAAGGGATACTCAGGTAAAGGCTTCATAATAGAATGTCGGAGTATCTCTGTTTGGCGAGGAGGACAGGTTTTTGTGAAAACCGGTAGATAAACCGAGTAACGGCATTAAGAAAAGTGAATGGCCCGAAGAGACCAAGAGAAGAAAGTGCCGTGCACTGTTTTACTCATCCGAGTACAGATGCAGTGCGGGAGAATGGAGGGTGTGCTGGCCTTCGGGCCTTAAAAACCTGTTGACATGATAGCTGCTTTCGACGTCTTGGCATTCTGCAAGGTTGAATGTACTCAATATAACAGTAACTGTGCCCGTTTTGGCAGTTCAGTGTCCTTCATCTCCAGCGGTGTTACAAATAATGTCCTTTGTAACATTCATTTCGATAACGCAATGTAAACCTACTATAATATTTGCTCGCCTCTCTTTTTACAACCTGTGGAAAACCGGTTGCTCAATTTGACCACTGTTTTCTGTGTGTTTCGTTTTCTAGATCTGGCACTGTCACGTTAATTATCTAAAAAAAATATATCACAAGAAAATTTGCTGTACTTTTAAAAAATTGTACTTATTTTAAACAGGTATTGTATCTAATTTTGCATGTCGAAAGAATTTTGAATAATTTTACACGTGAAAAGATTTTTCCAAGCCTTACAACCATTGATATGGATGTAAATTCATTGTTAAGGGAGTGACTCCCACGCCCAACATAAGTCTAACAAGATTAGAAAGGGTCATATGCAATCATCTCCACATAAGTTTCTGGCGTAACACTCAGTGTATGGCTTATTAGTAAAAACACCCGCTTATCATAGTCCACACGCTTCGATTTTGGCATTGATTGCAGTGCTACTGAGTATACATTTTANGTAAAAACACCCGCTTATCATAGTCCACACGCTTCGATTTTGGCATTGATTGCAGTGCTACTGAGTATACATTTTAACTGCAATTAATGATACTAAAATGATTTTCTATAAATGCAATTATTAGAAATTAACGTTAAATTATAATTTCTTCCTATGGCTTGTGACGTTAAGTGCTAAGATTTAACATTTGCCAAAGGGATTTNATTAACGTTAAATTATAATTTCTTCCTATGGCTTGTGACGTTAAGTGCTAAGATTTAACATTTGCCAAAGGGATTTTCGTTTCGCATATCCTACTTCATAAAATTTGTTTTATTTGATGCACATTTAAGATTCTTTTGAAGAACGCAGTGTATTTTGTTTATTCAGGTAATTATGTTCCCGAATGAGCACATTTTTAGAAACTATTAACTAAAGTAACGGTTTTCAAGTCCGCTAGTGCAAGGAAGTCATAATGACAGTAAACGCCTGGCAGTGGAGGTAAACCTGAGGTCTCCTCGGGTACAGGGCACATTGCTCTGCCTGCGAATACGGTTTATTTTTAGTGAGGAGTTCAGTCGACCGAGCAGTAAACAGCTTCTTGGGATGAGGACTCTCTCCCTCTCTCTGTCTCTTTTCTTCATTGGTCTCCTTTCTGCATTAGCGAAACTCTTCACGTCTACTGGAGTGACAATCAGTGAAACTGGTTCGACCTTGCGTTCNGTCTCCTTTCTGCATTAGCGAAACTCTTCACGTCTACTGGAGTGACAATCAGTGAAACTGGTTCGACCTTGCGTTGCAATTCAAGTCTCGTAACATTTATGGCCACAGCATGATGTTTCAGATCACCGCGAAACCACATATTTCGTAAATTAGTTTTATAATTTCCTGCTGGTATCAATTTGTGCTCATATTGCCGTATATTGCCGTATATTGCCGTATATTGCCGTATATTGCCGTATATTGCCGTATATTGCCGTATATTGCCGTATATTGCCGTATAGTTCAACATAACGTATTATTAAAACAGAGGATGATTGTTTCCAATACGAAACGACACCTAACAAATCACCTTTTTTTTTTCGTTGTAGTAATTTCATGCCTTCAGCCTAGTTGTATATTACTACAATAAAGCATCATTATAAAGAGGTATTTATCTAGATTCATCAATCGTTTATAATTACTAATCCAATTACACAATTGCACCAATCTATATCAATTAATAATTCGTTACTAAATTTATGTTAACGGAATCATAAAACAACTAAATCAATAACTGCTATACATTTGAAGATAAAGCTGCGTATTTATCGTGTAGACAACACAAAAATATCAGCTGAGTAAATTTTTCAATTATGGCGTGTGCTCAATTAGAGCTTCACAGTATTCTAAATTGAAAAAAAATACATCTAAATAATTAGAATATTACAGAATATTATTTTATGTAAGATATATTTGAGGTACTTGTGTTGCATGTAAGTTATGAATATTATTAAACGCAAAATTATTATTGCGCAACATTTCTGGAACAACGTAAAAGAATAAATTAAAAATATTTATTTTCACGTAAAAAAAATTTAGAAGCAAATTTTATTGCCTAATGTAGACAAATATAAATTTAAGCTACTGGTTTACTGTAGCAACGTGATAGTAGTTGCGAAACCAATTAATACTTAAAGTTTTACACCTGATAAAAACAAGCAATGTTATGACACTGTCTTAAGTTAATACGATTAAAAATAAATGGTGATTGATGAGATATGGACCTTCATAGTTTTCTATACAGTTGTCGTGCTCAACTGCAATTAACAATGGATTTCTGTGTACTTCTCAAAAAAAAATTTTATGCCAAAATTTATTTTGATTCTGTTTGTTACACTCGTACTTGGTTTGCTGAAATCCGAATTGCCGGAGGGAGTAAGTAACATACGATATTTTGAAACCCTTCAGACCATTCTTTGATTCATGATTAATTAAAATGAAATTCCTTTCTACTCACTGAATACAATTTTTATTTATTAAGTTTTATTTAAGCCAGTGATCACAGGCCCCGAAGACCACGCGCTGTCTTAACAGTTGCCTTAATTCCATAGCCGTAGTAAAATAAGTATATATGGATTTACATATGATGCCTATATTAAATTTCGTATGAGATGGTTATCGTTTGCGTACATACACAAAAATTAGTTAACCCCAGCTACTTAAATATTTCTTTAAAATTTTTGCACTTTCACTTCTAATATAAACAGATATGAACCTACGCAAAATACTAATCTATTTAACAATTCCTCTTCACAGTTACAGAATGGTGTGGAAATAGTTCCAGTAGAATTAAGGAAGTGGTAAATATCTTCGGATTTAGTAATTGGGCACGTTCAGCGTACGCCGTTCGACCCAACATTATAACAAAAATTTTCAGGCAGAACGATTTTAGGCTTGGTAGTTCTAAGCTAAACAGTTTTAACCTGAGTATCCTCAGGTTGATTGAGAACGACATAACGTCGGTTAAGGTCAAGTATTACGTCTAGCTGGCGCATGAAGTGCGTTCCAAAGGTTCGTTAGATTAAAATAACTGTTGTATATTCTTTAGTGGTGTGTAAACCAGAAAAGCATTCAAGAAATGTTTTGTATCGAAAACAATCTGAAGTTCCTATTTCAACTTCAAGAATTATTTTTTTTTGGGGGTGAAAATGGCTAAAACGGAAGGATTCAGAATCAGATTTGAAGTCCACATCTTTATAGATAAAGCTCAAGAGTTACCATTAGACACTCATCATACTTTTATCTTAAGTGGCGTGTCATTATTATTATATAGAGTCACGGTTTAAAGTCACGTTGAGGCAAGTCGCCTACGGGAAGGTTGCACGCCAGCAGAGGCGTAGACGCGATGTGGAAAGTGATGAACGAGCAGGAGTCCGGTGGCAACGCGCAAAGGTGCGTTGTTGCGTATCCGCGTGTCGTATCCCCGTCGCATGTCATGCCAATGATTCGATACAATGCGGCGTAACTTTCCTACTGCGTCGTTAGTCAGTATCCGTATCAGGACAAGGAAATGCGTACACGAACTACTGGCGACTATGCACCGCATATGCCAGGCGTAGAGCTGGAACGCAGCGGTGAAATGCTACGCGTGTCGTCCATTTGATGCGATGGCGCAGGCCCGCCAACTGAGAAAACATGCCGTTGCGTATCTCTTTATCAACGTGACGGTGCAACGGGGTACCTTTCACGTTGACACGCGACGGGGATACGACACGCGGTTACGCAACAACGCGCCTTGACGCGTTGCCGCCAGACTCCTGCTCGTTCATCTCTTGCCACATCGCGGATACGCAACAAGCGTGGACGCACAGCTGTCGCCAGGCGGAACCGTTTACGATTTTATTCAGAACGAATTTATACTCAGTTATTTAAGGCTGGACGTTTTCAGAATACATGAATTCATGTTACGCCATTTTCCGCTAGATGTTATCACACTAGATGAGTTTACGTTAGACGACCTAAGTAGTCTAGTTTAGGCTAGACCATTTTAGTATAAGTTGAAGTTAATTGCTGGTTGTGTTGTACACGATTGTCAAAATGCAAAGTGGCAGTTTTCTAAAACGTCTTCAATAGGTTAAACGTAAAGCACAAAAGTTATAGTCCATTCACGGTTATTTAAAACTCTTCTGAAGCACTGCCAAAGTTCTCCTTTGAGGACATTCCTCCGCTTCATGCAGACAAGGCTTATCCGAGTCCATGAAATTACATCAAATGGACAACGCACGGCATTCGTGCGCACTCAGTGTAATAATATTATACGTAATAACTATCTCTTATAGGCAATTGATGATAAATTAGCACTTTTGAAAGTCCTCTCAGTTGGAATAATCCTACCAATTTTATAAATGCGAAAGCCTATGTGTGTGTGTTTGAGATCCGTAACAGCTGAAAGGATTTTGAAGAAATTTGGTATTTAGATACTTTAGGACCTAGAATACGATATGGGATACTTTTTATCCCGGTAAATTGTACGGGTCATGTGGAAAACAACAAAACCTAATCCGCTGGTAACATTGCTTAACTTTGTTGATCTATTAAGATCCCTCAGCCAAGCGTATAAAGTAGTACCTAGAAACACTTATTTATAAAGCTAAAGCTTGATGAAACTCACGTTTTGATCTTCATACATCGACGCTGGAAAGTGGAAATGTGGAAACTGCGCGATAGTTGCACAATTACACTCCAAAAACAATACCCTACTTCTTGGCTATAGAGTAAAAAATATTTCCTACCTTTTGGGTTACCGTAATTAGTTAAAAACCTAGGCCAACATCGTATAATTTTATAATTCTGTTTTCACGTAAATGAATTGTCTTTTCCCAATTTATTTATTAGTGTAACACTGTAAAACTCAATTGTACCCGGGAGACGCCGGGCCAATTCGCCAGTAATCAATAAATATATTATATTGTAGCCTTCCAGGGCGTATACCATCCTCAGAAATCACTTAAGGCTCTGTGTAGTATATATGTTTCATTATTTAATTGTCCTAGGGATCCCACTCACGTCGAGTTGGCATACATAAACGACATTATCGTAGCATGAAGATATTTGTATGACTTACAGAACTAACTACTATAATTTAATTCGCCATTCGAGTTATTTGCTTCTCCATTAATTCCAGTCGTTCTCTAAGTGACTAAAAAGTCATTGTTATAGTATTACTTCTTCCGAGGGTTAAAAAAATTTGATCTCTTTACAAATGTACAATCATGTCGTGAATCGCAAATAGAGAATTATCATTGTGTACTTGTATTTATATTATCAGTAATTAACGGTTATATTTTAGCTGCACGCTCTCCTGCTAGATATCTTACAACGGGGAGTTTACTCACTCCTACTTGGAGGGATTATTAAAAGCAGAAAAGAGCTCAGGGAGATTTGAGAAAAATGAGCAGAGACCATAATTAATTAACTGTGGGAAAGCCCAGAGGCTTAGAAGCGGAAATGAAATATCTGGCATGGTTCAGTCAATGACAGTGAATTAATGAAGCTTCGAAAGCATAACAGGGTATTTTATTCCAAAGAAATAGACCAAGTTAAGTAATTATTTTCTTAAAATCCTCTCTCATAAAACTTTATAAATTTAACTAATTAAAATTGATAATTATTTTGCTTGTCGATCCATACAGTAAATTAACTCAATCAACTAAAATTATTCGTATTAATTAATTTATGCATGAATATGTTAAGTTTATAATTTAAATGTAGCCACACGTTGCTAGTTTTCTACTGGTTAATCAATACTTATAATTATTTTTGTATAGAATTACATTTTCGATTAATTTTTTTTTTTGAGAACGAACGAGCTTGTTAAAATCGTAAAGTGTACCATATATATACCATTTGTTTTAAATTTACGAGAAAATTGCCTGGCTAAAAACAGCCTTGTACAAAATAGTAAGAAATTGTTTATCTGCCCATATAAACGCGTGTCCTACAGTAGCCTATAATATTGTGTAAAATATTAATTTACGACGTTGTTTTCCCTCAGTATTTTACTACAAAACTTAACGGTCCAGATAGTTAAAGTTAATTATGTAATACAGTCAGTGGACTAGCTGTTCGCAGCTCTTCAGCTTTTTTTTTATTTTACAAATTTTGTTCAGCATTCCTTAAAGTCATAGAAGAATCGTATGAGTAAAACATGTTTGTTTAGTTTTCCATTTCTTTCACAAGTTAATTTGGGTGCAATACATAAAGGTTACGACAAACTTTCCTTTCCAGACGTGTTCAAGTATCACACTGAGTATTGTATTACTTCCTAAGATTCCCCATGTTTCGCCTGGTAGACCTATTACACGATACAAGATTGCGTAAAAGCTTGTGCAATATCTGCCATAACAGCTAGCGCCGTGCTGGCATTTGTCACCTTTTGCGGCAGGATGTTATACCAATATTGATAACATGACCTATCATAATTTTCGTGGCAGGTTCCATACCAGCTTTCTTACTTGGCAAATTGTATTGCAGTTCCAGATATTAGCGTGTTAACCGTGGCCACAACTAGATGTGGCTTGTAGGATAAATGAAAAGAGAGGCATTCATCTAGTTTATAGGTCCGCGAGGCTTAAACTCACTTGCATGGCTTTAAAATATGACGAAGAAAATAATTATTGGCAGTGACATCTTTAATATACTGTTATTGAGCGTATCCAGATGTAAAAACTTAACAACGTGATAAAAATTTACTATAAAATAATTGTAAATAAAATTCTGTGTACCTTTTTTAATCATACAACCACATAAATATTGTAGCGCAGTGGTATAATATCTGGCTGTTAACAGAATTTTTTAAACGACGGGCGTTATTTAAAAATAATATGCAAACTATTTGTCTTCGCGAGAATACTTGTAACTAATTTTTTTTATTTTCAAGTAGTGTTAATACAATATTAACATGCGTTAGTTTCGTCATAGGCGTACACAAGTTACTGGCTAGCAGTTCTACGAGTAGTGTCTCTATTTACCGATAACACTATGATTATTTGCGCACCAACCGTGTGTGTCTAAAGGTATTGCTACAGCTGCTGTATTGTGTTAGGGAACTCCCATGACATCTTGCCTAGCTGCTGATATAGCGGTTCGTGCAACAGGCCTTATACAAGTTTGTACAGTATCAAGTATGGAACCAGATATCGTGTAATATTGACTTTAGTATAAGTCGCGCATGTCGTCCAACCATAATGCTGTAAGCGTGGGAAATAAGCGAATCTGAACAAGTGCAGTCAACCTCAGAGGTAATAGCGGGTAGAGAGCTTACACGTTACATGTTACCACTGCCTGTGTCCCAGAACTGACTTTTTTTTCCAGAGGGGGTAGCGAGATCGCATTCGAATCGTCAATGTGAAGGGAACGGTCTGAAGTTTCCTTTATTGGCAGCTAACTGTTCGTGGATACCTGAACGAGACATTGCCGCAACGCTGGATTGGTCGAGGAGCAGCTGGTGACTAGGCTCTTCATCACTGGCCCCCAAGAAGCACGGATCTTACCCCGTGTGGTTTTTTTTTCTATATGGGTAAATAAAAAATCAAGTGTTTCGTCCTCTATTGCTGACTAACATAGACGACCTCAACACGAGAATTACGGACGCCCTCCCAGCCGTAACACCGGACGTGACGACAAGAGTGTGAAACGAGTTTGATTATCACGTAGATTTCGTTCGGGCTGCTCGTGGTGGTCACATTGAACATTTACGAATGTATGGTAAACAAACTTTACGGTTCCACGGTTCATTCGATTGGTAAATCAAGTTGTAGGTAGTTTGGTTTTGATATTACACACCTTAAATTTTGGGTTATTCTTTTATACTCACGCTGTATGCCAGCGTTTATTAGATTAGTTCTTCATTCACCCAGGAATATTTTTTTCTTTCCTTTTGTAAGATATAATCGATTATTCTTAACATCATATAAGAGTACCAAAAAATAAGCAAGATAGGATTATTTCGTCTCAACGATTTCCTAAAATATTTTTGTATAATGAGTATGACAATTTAACTATAAAAAATTATATTTATACGGCGTGTAAATTTTTTTATTTCGGCAAATTTTTTTTACAACTATCTAAATAATTTGTTGTCATGAAATCGAAACAGAATTTAAATAGTTTGTGAACTTTAGATATTTGAATATTTTATAGACAAGTGTAAAATATTGTACGATTTCAAATGTATTAGTGGTTTATAATGTTTGCAATAACCACAAATAAAATAAAATATGTATATATATAAATAAATAATTATATATATATAGGTGATACATTTTTCGACAGTATCGCCTTTTTCCGAACGTCACTTATAGGGACAGAGAAAAATCGATAGTATGTGTTGAAGAAGTTCATGTATGTGTGCATATGTATGAACATATGTGCTATATTAATAATATGTGTATCGCATACACTGGTTGGTTTACCTAACGTGGACACCTCCAAATTTCCGCAACGGTTGTAGATAACGAAATGCGGTATGGACAGAGAAATGACATTTATTTCAACGGTGTCTGAAAGTACGTGCAAAGAGGAATTTAGCGATATAGCATTAGGTGGGCCGGTAGCATGGGGAAGTGAACCTGTACTCGCATATGTAAGTACACAACATGCTTATTGCTCTAAAAAAAACATTATTTTCCAAATTCGTTTTGCAAAAAATGATCGATACATGCTTTTTCCCGTTTGTCTAACGAATTTACTTATTTGTATTCAACGTTTAGAACGAATATTCGAAAACTTGACATTATAGCTCATTTTAAAGTGTTGGATACGAACATATTTTCTTTCCGACCAGCCAACCAAATTTGAGGCTTTAGGTAGATGAATGGCCACTTAAATATGTTCACATTTTACTCGTTTCTAGTTACGCAAAAGGAAATTTTACTTAAAGTCTTCAGATGTCTGTTGCCACAGCAATGTTAGTGAACTTGGTGAATAGTTGTTCCCTAAATTCAAGAGTCATTAAAAAAATGAATTACTGGTTTTGAAACGAGGTCGCTAACTAAAAGGTGTCCAGTCAGGAAAGAACCATAACGTGGCAAGATGATAGGATGCTAATGATTTCCTATTCTCGGTTTATTTACTAGAATAATCTGAAATCTGTACACTTTTCCGGAACATTTATCCGAATTCATATCTCGTCCTTACTATCGTAAAGTTATAATTACTTTTACAGCATATAAGCGACACGAGATGAAAACGATCAAGAGAAAGATCGAAAGAAGTAATCAGACTTGAGAGAGAACTCGTTAATGGAAGAGAACTAATTTTAAAAGTTTGATTGTGTTCGCAGAAACGTCGCGGTAAACAAGCTGGCGTATTAAACATAAATTAAAAACTTTCGCTTATTTTTAATTTACAAAACTCACCTAGAAATATTTTCCACGGATGTTTCCATTTAACTGTGTACTTATGAGCAGTAGTTTAAAAATAAAATGCATTTAAACACGGTGGGTGCTACGTTCGTCGAGCTCGTACGGGTTACATGTTTAGTTATTGCCAGTTGTAGGTTTTCTACATGATTGTACAGATAGTATTATGATTAGTTTCATATTTTGCAGCGTTTCCTTTGGTAAGAGGGTAGTGCCCATTCCATCGTCACATTTTCCTTCAAATCTTTGTAATGGAAATGTATGACCACACATAAAAAATTCAAAGCTAGGTATACATGTATTTTCCCACGTGGGATTGATATTATTTAATATTTTGGTAGGATTTTACTACTGTTAGAGATGTTAAATTAATCACAATACAAACAAGTTGGACTTCGGAATTACTGTTAAGATGTTCCCGATGCCTTGACTAGCTTCGTTTTTAAATATTGCCTCCGAAAATTAAGTTATGGAGGAAAAGACGCAAATCCAAGTTGGCAAGGATACTTCCCGTATTTACGGTCTTGCCGATTCAGTCATGCTTCCAAAGAGGTTAGCAGCCGCATTGATGAAAATGAGAAGTAGGTGTGCCAACAGTTGAGATACTTCAACACCCGGCTTGACGTCCTTGCTACAGAATATTTCCCCGCATACTCAGAGTCGCGCAATTATGTTATATATCGCTAGGGTTTTGTAATTGTGCTAACATAAAAGTACATCGAAGAAGCTTACTCGTTGTTAAATTGAAATTTTATTTATATGTTATGTATTAATTGTAATGTTATATTTATAATTGCTATTTATAATTATTATAATATTTTATTTATAAATAGTATGAATAAAATCAGTGATAAAATGTGTATGTTGGCAGTTCTGTTATATACCACAATTGTGACTGAAACGTCGGCACCATTAGATACTTTCGTCTTGGCACAAGATGGCCCATACATGGAAGGTGGGATCTAGGTTCCAAGGTAGACTAGAGTATGTTACAGAAAGCAACTTAGACGGGCGTGCTCCAGTTTTCCTTATTTCATTAACATCTTAAATAGACAATAGGTAAACTCACAGAGTAACTAAAACTTTTCAATCACAACTCTACAGGCAAAAATGTCATATACATAATATTTCCAGGTCAATGACTAGGAGAACTAGAGCATGTTTTGACAAAGAAAAACATATTGGACGAAACACCAAATAATTACAAATGGAATTAACAGAATTACATATTGACGTGAAACAAGTGACAACACAAATGGCACAATGCCTATTAAGAAATAGTCCTTTTGAAAAATATGACTACACAAAGTGCGAACGTGTGCGGTACGTTGTCCCTTTGTTTGCATCAGGCCGAGGAATATCCTGAATGTAGAACTTTGGCAGCGCTTTAAAAAAGTTGGATGTAACCGTGAATGGACTAAAGCTAGTTCGCTACAGACACGCGTTCAGAATTTTCATGTTTGAGAACATAGAAAGTCAATAAAAACCAGGAATCTAAAATGGCGGGTGACGCTTGCCTTTTAATTCCTGTTTATACTATCCCGATTATACTCGTTCAAGTATGACGTGTTGAAGTAAAAGTATGGTTGGTGCTGTATACGGTCAGAAGCTAGTGCCAATCCGAAGGCTGTTGTCCCCCCCCCCCCCNCCTTGTCGACACGACCTCTCCGCAAGTCTAACATTGTGATGGCCCTAGTAGAACAAAATAGTGTGTAATGTGTGCCTTCGGCTACGGAGTGTTTCTCGGACGGTCACCCATCAAAGTGCTGATCTCGCAATACCTTGTTGGGCAACGGTGATATGAAGAGGGCGGCTGAAACACCGGTATTTTACAGTTGGTTGCTGCTAGTGTTATGTTTCAATAGAATTTATTATCGTAATTCTATTGAGTGAGCTATAATAAGGAAATCATAAATACTTAACACAGCAAAAATCGCCCCTGTTGCAACAACCATAACACATAATTAATGTGTACGTTTGACGCTATTCCCCACCTGTATGATACAGAATGGTTCATAGGATCTCAGTTAATGTTACCAGGCACAGACTATTGGGTGCCTTGAAGGTTGGGGGTAACAGGATAGCAGTAAGGAGGTCATTCGGTGTTTCAATTTACTGGTTGGTTATATTGTCACGAGATTAAACTTTACAGAAACAATTCCGAGGTGGTACCCTAATTAATGTACTCGTGCTAACTGTAGTCGGCGTCTTAGGGGTGGCGCTAGGCGTCAGAGGGGTTTCTTTGTACGACGAATTGATAATTATCTAGTCTTGTAGTTCTGGTATGTTGTCGGCAGGCTGAGGTCTGGCGCTTCGGGCGGCCTTGGAAAGGCCCTGGTTGTGGTGACTTCTCTCCACGACTGCGACTCCAGGTTCGCTTCTCGAAGTATGCCTCCACGACACACTTCTTCCTGTACTCTCGATCCGACTTGCTCTCGCGCACTTCTGCGTCAACTGACCTCGTTCAACTGTGTCCCCCTTGTCATACAACTTGGCTTTTAAACTATTTCCATACCCCCTTAGAACATTAGACGTGTCTTCCCTTGTTAGGTAAAGAAGAAAGGGGGCGGTGCTGAACAAAGGCTGCTTCTTACACGTGCCACCACTCTTGTTGATGGAGGGGGAATCGGGTTGACCTGGGGTGCCACTGATAAACCCTGTCAGCTGTTTCTGCGGCGCGTGTTACCATTCAGCACGTGTTTTTGACGTGTGCGGAAATCGCCAGACTATCTGATCCTTTCTTTGGCGTGTCCAAGTATCACAGGGGTGCTAGGGGTGTGGTTGGTGTCCGAGGCAATCTTGACACTTGTTTACTACGGCCTGCCTTCGCCACAGGCGTTTGTTGCTTCCATGTGTCTAGAGGCAGGTGGTTACTGGGAGGTTCCTTGCGGGAGGAGATGGGGTATGGCGTGCAATGTGACAGCTGAGCTTCTACGTTGATAATGCACTCGTCAAGTTAAGGGGTTACCTGCACGAACCACAGTTTAACAATACTTTTTATCCGTGCGATCAAAGTGCCTTCATCACAATACACATGCACCAACCACTTTTGCTTGCAAAAAGTGTTCGGATATGTCGAAAATGAAAAGAATCAGAGAATTGCAGCAAGATGTATTATTTGGTTCATATACGCCTTGTTTCGTACTGTGCAATAATGCACATTAGTTTGTGCGATACCTTGCTATGAACAGTACACCACGTGTTACCCAAAATCCTTTACAAAATGGCAATGGTTACACACACAATATAACTTAATTTTAGTGATTGTTTTGGTTTACGTATTTTATGTAAACCATTAATAGGTTGTATCACCTTCAACTTTTCAGACATTCTTCAGTTCTAAATGTAATTACCCAGAGCGACCACAGCTATGTTATAGCGAAGTGACTTTTCTTCGAGGAAAAGTTATATCAGAGTTAATATATATTTCTGAGTTACATTGGGTGCTTGCATGTGTGTTTATGATGTAACGGATTTAAGCAGCCTCACGTCGATCGTACTTACGTTTTCGAAGACGTTATCCATTGACAGCAGCCAAGGAGGCGTTTTACTCCGCGACGCGGGTTATTGGTAGTTCGATGAATATCGGAACTATACTCAGAGCGCGGCGTTTCCTTCCTCCTAGCGGCGGCTGAGGTGACTGAGAGAGTGTCGCCTTGTGACGTCAGCACAGTCTTTCAATTGGATTGGACGAAAACCTACTTCCTTTTCGAGTGTTCTGCACAGCTTTTGGCTGAACGGTAGTTGCGAGAACTTCACTATAAATACCTGGCAAACCAAGCGACGCGCAGTATTCGATTTCACCAACCTAGCTAAACAAAAGTTATAAACATTTACGACGAAAATAATTTATAATAATGCCTACAACAGCTTAACTAATGTTCCAAGAAACTATTCCTACCCTTGGAATAGCAATAACATACAATAGGAACGCACCCGAACCCTTTTGCCAAAGCAGGTAGAAAACTGTTCGCAGTTCGACTGTGATCGTCATTGTGTTTGCGCGTGTTGTTTGACGAAGTGTTGAATATTTAAAGTATATGCAGTGATGTAATCGTCTTCTACAGGTATTTAATATTTTATTTATTTATTAATAATAAATGAGTACAAGTGAATTCTAAAGTAAGAAGATAACCACTAAACTTGAGAAAATTCGTCCAAAATTCACAAGTTGCCCGACTGTGCAATGTCATATTTTTTGAGTCAAATGTAGTCAAGTATTAACTTTTGTGTTTTTCGTATCCTTGACTATTTTTAATTATAAATAATATACTTATTCATTGCGATTTTTTGCGATTGTTTAGATTTTGTACATTTTGTCGATAGATACGTGGCTCATGTGGAAAGAATTTTTTATGTGTGGCGCTCTACTAACCCGAAGAAACGATTACAAACAAAGGTTGACTTCATGAAATATTTGTTCATATATCAAAGAAGAATTTAAAAATATGGAGAAACAAATTGAATTACTGTTGCCTACAAAAATCACATAATTAAACAAAGATGTCACTATTAGCCATCAATTCATTTTGACAATGATAGATTGTAAAAAAATGCAACAAGTTAGCATATAATAAATCCACACAAAAATTCTACATTTGTGAAGCTAGTGGAAAATCATAAACTTTATTTCAGCCATATGCTGAGCATGCCGCGGACCCAAACATGTACAAGTTTGGTATCTCCAGCCTGCATGCATTCATAAGATCTATGGAATGCCTTCTCAAAATTGCCTATCGCCTAGATATTAAAGAATGGCAAGTAAGAGGCACCTAGAAAAATTAATTATGAGAAAAAAAAGCATAAATTGTAAATTAATTTAAGTTTGTGGGTCTCATTATAGACAAAGTAAGACCAGGAATGGACACTACCAACGATGGCAATACTGCTAGGCGCTTTTTTGCTAGTTCCCAAACAACTGCTAATATTACTGGTTTAGACGAAAAACTAATCTATAGATTAATCATCATATTGCGAACCATTGCAACACGTCTAGAAATAGATGCAACAAAATTTAGGTTTTATTGTGAAGAGACAAGAGTGTTGTATTTGAATTTGTATGGATGGTACATCATGCCTCCAACCCTGCACAAGATCCTTGTTCATGGTTACATAATTGTACAAGAAGCTATCATACCAATAGGCCAAATGTCCGAAGAGGCCGCAGAAGCAAAAAAATTAAGAAATCCGGAAAGTTAGATTGAGTCACACATGCAAAATCTCACGAGCAAGATCAAATTTAGATTTAATCACATATATCATCATATCTTCTGGCCCATTTATAACGTTATTAAGAAAATTACCCGAATAACAACTGAGCGAATATAACAAAGACATATATTCCTTACTAAAATAGAAAATAAACATTATGTATATACAAAGTAAGGTTTTTATTAGGTTAATCGCCAAATAAATGGATGTAGTACAGTCAATGTCATTTTATTTTAGTATTTAAACGATTTTAGGACCAGGACACGTAACTGGAATTTTGTCCCTCTAGATAGGTCAAATTGAATACTGTACGACGGCGGATACTCGGGGGGAGGTCACACCTAGGGGTTTGGTCTCACACGAGATATGTAAATAGTAAATTGTAAAAGTGGGAAAATCTTTTACCAGTTAAGTATTTGAAACTAAAATATTGTAAAAGCACTTATTTTGTAACCCTTAAAATTTATAATGTTTTAAAAGTAATTTGGAGAAGAAAATAATCTTTAAATATTTTAATGTAATTATTGCATACATTTTGTAAAGCTATTTGATTTATGTATATACAAAGTAAGGTTTTTATTAGGTTAATCGCCAAATAAATGGATGTAGTACAGTCAATGTCATTTTATTTTAGTATTTAAACGATTTTAGGACCAGGACACGTAACTGGAATTTTGTCCCTCTAGATAGGTCAAATTGAATACTGTACGACGGCGGATACTCGGGGGGAGGTCACACCTAGGGGTTTGGTCTCACACGAGATATGTAAATAGTAAATTGTAAAAGTGGGAAAATCTTTTACCAGTTAAGTATTTGAAACTAAAATATTGTAAAAGCACTTATTTTGTAACCCTTAAAATTTATAATGTTTTAAAAGTAATTTGGAGAAGAAAATAATCTTTAAATATTTTAATGTAATTATTGCATACATTTTGTAAAGCTATTTGATTTATGTATATACAAAGTAAGATTTTTATTAGGTTAATCGCCAAATAAATGGATGTAGTACAGTCAATGTCATTTTATTTTAGTATTTAAACGATTTTAGGACCAGGACACGTAACTGGAATTTTGTCCCTCTAGATAGGTCAAATTGAATACTGTACGACGGCGGATACTCGGGGGGAGGTCACACCTAGGGGTTTGGTCTCACACGAGATATGTAAATAGTAAATTGTAAAAGTGGGAAAATCTTTTACCAGTTAAGTATTTGAAACTAAAATATTGTAAAAGCACTTATTTTGTAACCCTTAAAATTTATAATGTTTTAAAAGTAATTTGGAGAAGAAAATAATCTTTAAATATTTTAATGTAATTATTGCATACATTTTGTAAAGCTATTTGATTTTTAAAATTGTTGGTATTTTTCTTGGGGCGGAGGAAAACAAAAAAGAGGAGAAGTGCCCGGTAATTAAAAGTAAAAAAAGAAATAAAATTTTATTCTTTCTTTAGTCACGCTTTTAAACTGAATATCATAAATTTGCTCCTGATCCATTTTTTATAATCATTCTTATTCGACTCCGATGTATGTATACGACTCTTGTATCCGATGTCGGAGACAAGAGCAAAACATCACCTGTCGCGCTACTTTGCCGCATGAACGAGACGCCTTGCCAGTTAAGACACAGACACTTCACGATGGCCACCGTCCACTGTTGTAGGTTGTATATATCGTTTAAAGAAATTGCGAAAGTACATAAATTTGAAAAAATGTATATGAAAATTATTTATTTATAAAAAATATGTTGTAAAAATGTATTTGCAACTTGAACTTACGTTTCCTATGTGCTGCTGGTTTTTGTTAAGGAATTCAAAAACTTTAAAGTGAAAATTAATTAAATATCTTTTCAAGAAAACGAAACTCAGGCTTACCTTACTTCACTTCTGTAAAACGCGCAGTTGAGCATAGTCTTTAAAGAAATAAGAAAAATTTTGACTACAATGACGGCAATATCACCAGTTTCTCTAAATTGAAAAGATCCAATAATTTTTTTATCCAACCACTTTCAATATCTTTATAATTTACTGCGGTTGCAATTGTTCCATTGATGACATTAATGATATGCTTTCGTATCAACGGTGAAGCAAATCACCTAGCAAAAAAACGTTTAATTTATGCGTTTATAGGAAAACCATTCGATGCGATAATTTTTTTTTTTGTGACCAGATTATTAATTACTGGCATTGCCATTTGGGAGCGTTGACGCGAAGCTAGCTACTTCAGCGTAATGCAGCGAAACCACTGTTTATCCGCATTAAGTAATGTTCAGATGAGAAATATCTTTCCACGCACCATGGGAGACTATACTGGGCTACGTTCTTGAGAGACCAAGCGTAATCAACAGCAGAAATAAAAGGAACATGGTTGGTCATAATTCGTGAAGTTTAGAGATAGAGAATTATAAGCTTTGTAAGAATTATTAGCTCTTATGTTTAAGTGCTTTACAAAATGCTACACAAAACACACAAAGCACCAAAACATTAATATTTCGACCATCTCGCGTTCAAGTTGGGTGGTTTACATATAGTGTGGTATTGTAAAGCAAATCACCACTGATCAGAGGCTCTATAATTGTAGTTATCTCAGTAACAAACTATGTATTACTTCTTCCCCCCCCCCTCTCTCTCTCTCTGTCTCTCTTTCTCTGGGACCTACGGTGGCTGGCCAGTTAGCCTGCTCGCCTCTCACCAAGGCGAACCGGGTTTAATCCCCTCCCGGAACACCGGATTTTCTCATGTGGGAATCGTACCCGATGATTCCGCTGGTCGACGGGCTTTATCGGGGATCTCGCGTTTCCCCCGCCATCCCACTCCGGCGCTGCTCGATACTCACCTCAATTCCTCATCAGCTGTCAAGGCCTCGCTGTTAAAAGCCGCCCAAATCTCTTCACTCACCCACTCTTTTTCTCTCTCTATGTGGCAGTGTGAAGGTCTTAGAAATGTACATAATTCCTCCAGTTTTACCCGGAAGCACAATATATTTAAAAAAGGTCAACAAAAGTACGTAGGTTTTTATTCGGCCTCGGTTTAGTTATATAATTTTTTCTGTACTATTAAATCTGCGCCAAATGCTTTGAGCACGAAAAACATTCAACACAATATATATTTATGTATCAACGTTATATTATAATATTTAAATTATGAACTAAAATATAATGGAAGTTTGTCGAGATCAATGTTCATTGACAAGAAAAGGAGAATTAAGATATTTGGCCGGCTTTTAATATCGGTGTCTTGAGAGGACAAGAAAGTAAAACGGAATAATGAATCAAGAAATAATTTCCCAGAAAGAAAATACTCCAGTTACAACCCCACCTATTAAAAAAAAAGAAACATTTTTATTGTGGAAAAGACATTTTATACAGACGCCGCAAGAGGCTACTCAGATTATTACTACATTATATTCGCAGAGAACTGGGCCCTTTTATAAGTCTTTTTGAATATATAAATTAAATTTCCTTAAACATTAAATTTACACTTTTGATACGGGTCAGAGACATGAAAATATTTAAAAAAAGTATATTTTACTTGATTAGGAGCGTGTCAGTGCGTACGATAAAATATATACGTTTACGGGACAGGGATGTTAATTTCTAAAGTTCTCATTTAACGTCTAACGAATTGTACTATTTCAGATAGGAAAACACTTGCACAAACAGACTAGCCCTTACTTCACGTGTCAATCGGAGGTGTACAGTTTTTCAGTATACCCGAGTGTTCAATTTTATATTATGTGCAGTTTTTTTTTTTTTTTTTTTCATAAAAACTGAACAACTATTTCATACGTAGAAAATATAAATATAACGATTTTCTTTAATAGTGTACTTTTCCAAACAGACGGTTTAAAAAAGATAGTTGCAGTAAGAATAATTTGCATTTCTCATGCCAAAGTATTTTGAATAATACTACTTCGATAAGATACTATAAAAGGATTTATTCCTATTGGCCAGAGTAAATAACTTTCTTACCCTGTTCTTCCATTGTTGGTGAAAAATATGTTTCACGAATGAAGCCACCCATTTAGCGAATTACACTGTTCAGACTTGTAAAATTTAAGTAAAATTTAAATATCTGTTACTTGACCCATTTCCGCATTGCATAATAAAATTAAAATAATAACTCTTCATGCGATTAAGAGGGCGTCTCATGTAAGGAACTAAAATGTCTTCATTGGCATGAGTCATTAAATCATTTGTCGGGGCTGAACTCTTATACCTGAACATTGTGACCCCGCGCGCCAAGATGGTCAAGGTAGTATGATACACTGCGATTGTTTATTTTAACGTGCCTCACGATGGGTTAGTGATATTCAGAAAACACACGGAAAAATCAAATAATCTGAGCTGGAAAACGAACCCTGATCCTCATGTAAAAGACACCAGCGTCATCTACTATACCACCGTCGGAGGGGCGGGGGTGGATATCTCCATACTTAAATACACTAAACAAGTGACCGACTGTTGTTTAGCTTCGCTCTTCCCATTACTTCTGAAAACAATGACTTTACTTAACTTCCAGTAAGAATATTAAAGTGTTTCTTATTTTACATTTATTGAAATAACGTCTATGTATTAAAAATATAATATAAAATCGTTGTGTAATGGAATAATAATACGGCTTAAGATTCCTCACGTATTATCTAATGCACTGTTTGGAGCTCTCAAAACGATAAAAGAGATAATAACCAATAAACAACCATTTTAAAAATCATGAATGGCATTTAGTTAATAAATGTTAATACCATATTCATAATCAGCAATCTCACAAACCTCAGTGTCAGAAGTTTTATGTCAGTATATTTGGTTTAAGTATTTTTGCCACATTTGGGAGTAATCAACCACTGTGCGACGTCTTGAATCACGACTTCACGAGCTGGTTGTCAGCCTAAATCACGCCTACGGGTAAAATGTGATTGCCCGCAAATGTTAATCAAATGCATAACAGTCATATGTATATGAAGATGTACATTTACATACATACGTATGTGTGTGTGTGGTCACGTGCGTGTGTTTGTGTGTCAGTGTTATTTTAATGATTCTTGTGAACGGGGCGAGTAATTTAATGAAAAATTATTTATGTGGGCATACACCATTGCAGATAACCTGACGATGTTATAAAAAAATATGCTGAGAAGCTAAGATTAGCTGCAACCAATACGAAACAAAAACAACGGTATGATTGACCAGGCGAACGAAAACAAAGTTTGAAGAAAACAAGTTAAATAAAAAAGCTTGGGACAACACAGCGAGGAGAACATAGACTAACACTGAGGAAAATAATGTAATTATTTGAAAAACATGGCTGACACAACGAACGCAACACAGAAAGTGAGAGGATAAATCACCACAAACAAAATATATATGAGTTATTAAAAATAGGTCTTGATTTTGTAATCACTGTCTAACAGATCGGAGAAAGAGTTGAGGGACACTAGACTCTCAGAGAAGAAGCCAGACGAATCGTTGTCCAGGCAGGCAGTCGGACAAATTACAGATGCGCGAGAAGGCAGCGGACTGACAGTCGCCCGGGATTGGCAAGTGTGCATATAGTGGCACGGGTGGCTGGCGGCGATGCCAATCAACTGGAGCGGTATCAACTGCTGATTGATCGCAAGGCGACATGCGGCCGGCAGGGTCACCGCGCTATCGATTATTTCAGCGACGGCACGTGACCTCCGCGATCAAGATCGTTAACGTACAAGTAGATTGCCCTCCACTGCAGCACTGTCCCCACTGTGCTTCATGCAGAATTAGGTACACGCTTGCACACATACTATGAGAATTGTCAGAGAAGTACGATTTATGTTGCATGTGAAAGACAAATAATATAATGTGTAGCACTGACAAGTATTTTCAAAAAATTATCTTACATGCTTAAGAAATAAAATAACATATTGAATGCTTCGGAAAGCACGATTTGGAGTAAAAAATATGTATTTACTAATTAAGTATTTTGTTCATAAATCAATACCATCGTACCAATATCTAAATTTCGTAACAATATTCAGAAATACTTTAAATAATTGATATTCTACACATATATTTTAGTTAAAAAATTATAACTTTCGTAGTTGCAATAGGTTCATTATTAAAAATATGGTTAAATCTATTTCTAATTATGATTACACGAATTCCGATCATGGCTATCACAATATTCCTTAGGAATGGAAAATTTCTTTCTCTTCCAAAATATTCTCTTTCCGAAGCATCCACAATGGGAGAACGCTTAGATTTTTACCATAAATATACTCTATTAATTTTTTTTTAAATTAAGTAAGCAAATTTTAACTATATATATTATTCACAGTTACAAAACATATGCTTTATTCTTTCACATTCAACATAAACGTACTTTTCTGGAAATAATGCTAGTGTTTATACAACTTTTAAATTAACTCCGGAAGCTGCACAGTCGGGTACAAACAAGCCTTCAATGAAGCCACTCTACTCTTAGCCTATTGCGGTTCTGAGGCCTATATCCGCGTGAGCCATGGGTGTTGGTACATCGTTCAAACTTATCTTCAGCTGAGTTCAATTCGCAAGTTAACGTCTCATCAGCATAGTGGAGTAATTGCGGGATGGTAGAAGAGTTTTGCCCTAGTCTGAGGCATGAAGTCATGGGATAGAGCGTGAAGTGGGTCAATGACTTCGGGCGGTGGCCATGTTGGATGAGTGTGAACATGTCCTGGGTGACCTTGACCTCGGGGGACCTAGGGATGACACTGAAGTCGGGAAATCGAGGATAGTTGGTGTTACTATCACCCTTCCATTTGTCACATCGGGGGTGATTACGCGACAGAGATTGCACAGCTGCCAGGCGTTGTTACACATTTTCAAAACTTATTCGCTGTTTCAGAAACAATCTTTTATTTGAGAGTGTTGCACGATTAGAACCGACCTTGTAAGTTCGATCATGATACTTAATAACTTTTAGAAACAACATGGTATTAAAAAAAACGATACATACATCTGACAACAAAACAATGATACAAAAGCAGCTGGGATGAAATAAACCACATTGTACATGAGAATAATTCCTAACACACACTTTTCATTAAAACAACAGATATAGATACTAAAGTTGGTAAATTAACGTTTTTCGGTTTCTTAAGATTTGAAATGTTATTGTTACATATCTACCTCACAAATTAAAATTATATTTTATATTCCGTACCTTAAAAATGTACAAAATGCCAAATCTACAACAATGATCAGAAAACGTGCACAGGCATTAAAAATAACTTATTCTCAAGCTTTTAAAACAGATGCCCAATGAAATCAAAACGAATCCCCAAATTTCAACAATTCATTAACAGTGGATCATCTATATTTATGTCGGTTAATTTCATTACGTTTCTTTGTGCCGGAAAATTGGCAACACTAAACTGTTGTCACAATTTCCATTAACTATTCCCATGATGTATGGCTTATGTGGTCCGAGTGAGTTATACGTCATCAAAATGCCAACAGATTCTCTTTAGGGGTCAGCCTCAATATATCTCGGTTTAAGAAATGTAACGGTATATACATCTAATCGACACATTATATTACACAGCGGTTCTACTACACTATCAGTTTTGGACGGTTAATGCCAAATAATGTGTTTATTGCGTGTGTGATATAGTGTATATACAAGCTGGGGTTGAACTCGACAAGCAAACTTCATGAGGTGATTATTTATGCAATACTAGGTAGCAAATATATAGGACACGTTGTACCTAGACGAAATAAGACCCCGAAAATTGATATTTGAGATTGTAATGTTGAGAAATTTCAGATACAAGGTGAGGTGAAAGAATAATTTGCGAAACAATGATTTATGTTATCAAAATTTTCAACCTAAGAGCAAACTCACCTTAATAAAACTCCCCGTTATGAAAATAACAGAGGTGTCCACCCTCTTATTGCCGGCAACTTCGTTACCGTCATGAATTATGAACGTGTGATGGTAGTTCATTGAGCAGTATAACCTAAGGAACAAAAATGGTTTCCTTAATGAAACTGACTAGGACCCACCGTTTTCGTTTGAAACGCATACAAAGATTCCTCCAGATTCCACTGCAGCGAAACAGCGCCTAGTATGAAGGCAATATTACCTACATGCGTGTATTGCTACTGCACAGGTCACGGTGACATACAACGTTTACACCAACTGTAAACAATTCGTACCATATATTAATAAGCATATATAACTGCTATTTTGTGGCGACAGTCGGTGTGCGATTCCATACAGACCGTTAAGATATTGATATTGCCTAAGCACCTGGAACTGTGTCGCTGCAGCTGTGTTCTGTGCGGGCTTCTGAACGTTAAAACATTTGCTGCAGATAAATAGAGCTATGACGTTACAACGCATCACATTTAAGTGGTATCAGGTAACACATTGCATTTGAAAACAAAAGCTGAGGCATTCCAAAGGTTTTAATGTGGACACATGGATCACAAACACTTCTGCAGGTAAGGCTCGATAGTACGGCCCACATGTTCGACACACAATTCACATCGCCACCCCAACCACTGTCGGACACGTGTGAAAACACCCTCATTGTCCCGAATAATCCCGGCAGCTGTAACGATGCGGACGATGAGGTCATCTTCGAATTCCATCGCGGTTTCATACACCAGGCAGTGTATGTAACCCCGAAGAAATAGTCCAATGGATTTATATAAGGAGATCTTAGAGGCTAGGAAACAGGGCCCCCACAACCTATCCATCGTCCAGGGAATACGAGATTCAGGATATCGTGCGCACGTCACGAACTGTAGGCTCGGGCACCGTCGTGTTGGAACTACGTGGCCGCGCGTGTTTATAACGGTACCACTTCGCGTTATGTTGGCAGAATTTCCCGCAGAAATGAAGTGTACACATTGCCAGTGAGACGCTGTGGTAACAGGTAGAGGCCAACCAACATGTTCTGTATTACGCCCTGCCACTGAATCGCTGTTGATCCCCGTGGACAAATGGGGTGTGAGGATTGACATTCGCCCACTCGTGGATATTTATACAATTCTGTATACCATCATGTTGAAAGGAATCCTCGTGAGTGAAGAGAATGTATCTGTTAAAGTCAGGCTGTGTTGTGCGTTGTTCCAGAAACCATGCTGCAAACTTCACTCGTCGAGGATAATTCACAGGACTCACAGCATGCAGACATTGTACATGGAACGGATGCAGTAATTGCACATGAAGCACTCGACCAATGGTGCAGCAGGTTCTGTTGAGTACTCTTACAATAGTATGCGTACTCACTTGTGGGTTATTCTAAACATGCCTCAACACATCCTCTTCAAACCTGGCCGTACTCGCTGTGCGTCTGCGCCCTACATTCTGTCGTGTCACCTCAAAACCTCCACTTTCTCTCAAACGCCGCTCCACAGACGCAAGAAAATGTAGTGTGGTGTGGTTGCTGTCTGTGCGGAAATAGATCCGTGTACATTCTTTGCGCTTCTCATCCACTTACCTCTGCCGCACCGTACACGAGTAGCATATCTGTCAGTTCCGGCCACATAAAGGGTCCTATTTTGTAGACACAACATCCACCTTGACCAACTGAAATGTAAGTGTAGACCGCTCGCACTGCGTGTACACACATGTTCTGTGCTACATGCTGTATCTGACACGTAGTTAGATGTTTGCTCGCAAATGAATTGCCTGACAGTGTTGCATTATAGGAATGTTACTTTCAACTGTAGACATTTCGTTTGTCAAAAGTAACACTTATTTACGCGCTAATAATGCAGTATGGCTACTGTACGTTTTTAGTTTATACGTCTACTGTCTCGTCAAAAGGTGGTGTATTTATACACAGGAACATACCACTGCGCACTTGAAAGGAACAGAGTATGGATTCGGCCATGACCTTTATTAATGAACCATCCCAGCATTTGCCTGGAGTGACTTCGGGAAACCATGGTAAACAAAATTCTGGATGTCCTGACCAGGATTCAAACCCGTGTACTCCGGAATGCTAGTCCAGGATATTACTGTAGCCCACACTTCACTCGTTCCCTGTTTTATTAATGTTGGGAGATGTTTATATGAACCGCCATGTCCCATAAACGTTTGATGTTTGTTTATTTAACAGTATGACTTTGGTAAAACACATGGCCTCTAGTCGCAACTGCTTAGTACCACCGCTTTCGTACAACACGCATAAACGTTAATCTTCGGCTGCAGCGATACATGTCCAGGCGCATAAACAATAGTCTTTACACAGTAGCGACAGCAATACGGTTCCAGGCATGTAGGCAATGCCAACGTTTATGTAGGGAATCTCACACCGACTGTCTCTAAGGAACATATTGTCGGATGTAGTATCGTAAGTTTTTCAATGCATGGTAATTGTTATATACAGTAAGTAATAAATGTCCTGTCTGTACAGGGGGAACAGCAGCTCACCACACACCTATGTAAGACGTATTGCCTACGTACAAGGGACAGTATCACTGCAGAGAAATGTAGCGGAATATTTGTGTGCGTGTTTAACGAAAACGGTGGGTCCTAGGCAGTTGCAACCAGCGTGGCATTTTTGTTTCGTAGTTTATCCTGCTCCATAAACCAGCATCAAACTTTCATAATTCCCGACGTTAACGAAGTTGCCGGCAATAAGAAGGAGACCTCCCCCATTGTTTACATTACATGGTGTGTTATGAATGTGATTTTGCTCTTAGGTTGAAGATTCCGATAGCATGAAACATGTTCCGCGAATTGCTTTTTCAATTCACTTAGGTCCTAATATTTCACAACATTACATTCCCAAATCTCAATTTTCGGGGACTTATTTCGCCCTTAATTAATCACTTAATTTTGCATAAAGATTTACCTCGCGAAGTTTGTCGGTCGAATTCAGCCCAAGCCTGCATATATAAATATATATATATATATATATATATATATATATATATATATATANATATACACCACAGTTATACAGTTTTGTTCAATTTCAAGAAGGCGCTTCCCAAAGGGGTATGGCACCAGCAACCAGTTATTCATACTTAAATAATCTTCATTCTATAAAGCACTGAACTCGAGTTTAATTTCAATTAGTGCCACGCAAAATTTCTGCCTAAAACCACACGCAAAAAGGACATAATTATTATCCTTTCTTTTGGGTTTGGCATGATGTGGCTGAGGACTATGTAGAAGATAAGAATACAGAGACGAAAAGGCGTGGTGGTTAATTTGATGTGGGCGTCACCATTCTTTGTTTTGCTGCGCGAGTCTCTGGAAGTGGGCGTTAATTTACAACTGCATACTGCGAAAGGTTTCGTACTGGCTGGGTTGCTATTTTCAGAAACGTTTAATTACAGGCGTTTTAAATGAGAAAGAATTGGTGTTCGGTATCACTGCAATTATAATTTTAGGAAATTAATAGTATGGTGTTTTCTGTATATTAGAATTTCGAAATTTAACCTACGTTTTCTGCTGAACATTAGAAAACGAATCCTTGTATTTACAAAAACTCTTGAATATTAAACTCCGTTCAGTATCTCCATCTCATGTTAAAACACGGTCTTTTATTTTTAATCAAAAAAGTAAAATGAATCAATGAGAAATTTCCATGACGTATCAGAATACCAATCTATGTTAAACATATTCACAAGTCAGTAAGCTACATATGAATTTTTCTATTTGACCAATATGACGTAAGTTGTTCCGACCGAAGATCTCTTATATTTTGACAAAAAAATTTTAAAAAGTTCAATTTTAACTCAAAATTATTTTAATTTGATGTAATATGACTGGAACACCTTCCTCCCTACGTATCTCCCTTTCAGACACTATCGTTATCGGCAAAAATCTGACAACGTTGCAAACATAATAAATTAAACAACGTTTTTCTTGTCCCAGGTTAAGTTACAGTCGTTTCTATTGTTACGCGTTCGTTGCTTTGCATGGCATCCCTTGCCTCATATCGCTCGAGCGAGTGTGTGAAGGCGACGCGAGTAGCCCGAGAGCGCGCGGAGATTTTCAAAGGCATGTCGCCGTGCGCATGCAGCCGCCGCGATAAGGCTATCGTGACTCGTGCCGCTCCTGACCTTAAGCGGATTGAATTTCCGGGTTATCTACAAAATAATGTTCTGGTCATTGCCGTACCCTTTCTCAGCGCGTCTAGTGGTACAGGGAACCTTCTAGCTCAGGCCAGCGACACTATTGAAGCCGTGACATGACTCCGAGCCGAGAGTGTTAGAGTTTGGAGGAATGCGCGATATTAAGCGCCAGGTGTGCGAAAACGGCGAAGCGACGAGCCAGCAGAGCGACGAGTGGCGGCGAGAGTGACCGGCGGGACTGAAGACCGCGGACTGCGAGCATCGGCACAGTGGAGAGTGAGACTGAAGGGAGGGAATATCGAACTGGATACGTCTGTGTGAGACATTTGGAATGATGGCAATAGACAAACTGAACATGTGTAAATAATGAATGTGAATTAAGCGAGTCTAATCAATAACAGAGGTATTGATAAGTACTTATATCAGAGTGGAAATAGCCATTTACTACTGTGCTCACTGAAAATAACAAGAGTAATAGTGGAGATAACTTTGCTAATTTAATGTTGTTAATAATAGTTGTGTGAATAAATTAAATACCAAATTTTGTTATTTTATTTCTGTTAATACCTCCATCCCTCACAAACTCGGATACGCGCCTCTGGCGTCTTGTAACAAAATGAACACTCGACACACGTGGTGCAAGGGAAATAGTGCTGCGAGATGTTTAAGAACTCCTTGATATTTTCCGGCAGTGCAGTAACCACCAGCTGAATAAAGATCTAATTGCAGCGCAAAGGCTTGCAGAATACCACAGAATTTTAAGAGGTTCCAAATAATCGCTGCATATCTAGCGGAAATGCAGGTGAGCTGTAGTTCACTAAAACTTAATCACAAAAACCACATCGCCTCGCGAGGATCCCTCCAGAGACCTTATCAATGCTAATCGGGTGAGATGAGAAGAGGCTGGTGCCTGTCATAGCCGTTTGCTCTAACCGACAAACACACTTTTCGTTCCCTGCCATCCAGGAGATCGGTGCGGTGAGGTGAGGTGGGATGGTGGATGGAAGAAGAAGGATAAACAACCCATACATCGAAGCAAGTGGCCGTTACGCTATTATCTAAAGTTCATAAAAGCTGTTCACGACAAAGTGAGCACTTTTTACATACACCTTTGAAAATAATCATTATTCATATAGAATGTTAACAATTATCTGAGCACTATTAAAATAAACCTTTGAAAAATGTCAATGCCCCTACCTGCAGTGTTTTAACGGCTAAACTGCCTTCCATGCGCTTAATAAAGTTGGTAACGGCGGAGAGAAATTAGTTCCACGTCTTAACGTTAAATTAAAAGTTTTAGGTAAACGTATGTGAAAACTGAAATTATTCTTTTTTATTTGTAGCTTTTTAATGTATAAAAAATTTATAATATGTAAAATAACTACTTATGAAATAATTTCAGATTTTTACTTGACCGACGCAAGGATCAAGTGGTCAGGCCTACGGTAATGTTAATTTTACCTATGGTGAAAGTATACATTATGTGCATATAAGTAGATCTGAAGCAGGACTTTCAAAAGTTCTCACTTTACCGTGAACTGCCTTGAACTATATACATTCTACAATACACACTGGTATTCAGGCCATCAGTTAAGTTGGCAGCGATGGAATGACAATAGTTTTAGTGCAATATGTCTATCGCTACGGAAGTCAACATTTATTGTATTATACAGACAAGAGAACGTATTTGCACATTCATAACATATTTCCTTTCCTAAAAATTGCCCGGTTTAACTTTGTAAACAGAATAACTCTGTTTATTCGTGGGATACCACGAATAAACAGAGACATGTAGTTGAAGTATACCAAAGGAAAAAAAAATTGTTTGTAAACAGGGCTTTCGAAATTGCTCAGCTAACCGTGAACAGCTTTTACATATTTTTTTTAGCTGTCTATTGAAGAATCTATTTAATTAATAGGCAACTTTTTCAGTAGCTACCGATAGCATGGAAAAGTAAGAAACTCTGGCGCAAACGGTGAAGCATGGGTTCGACTCCCGAATGGGCCAAGCATTTTCAATCCCGGACTCAAGGTTAGTTGTGTTATTAAATTTAGTAAGCTGCTAATTAAGAATTAGCCATTGAAAATCTTTATTACAAAGAAAGGAATGCAAATTGTGGTGGTCGCCTAACTGGAGTTATTCTCACATTTGAGGCTGAGAAACGCGGGTGCGATAAGGGCGGCATTGCCACGCGCATCAAGTGCGCCATCGTTACTACGTCCAGTGTACTGTACCTATGGAACGTTAATCGGTGACCGTATAATTTTATTGAAGAAAGGCCTGTAGTTAAATACATTGCACGTTCCTATAGTGGGTTATCTTGTGCCCGGCTAATACGTTCTAAGATAGAGCAGTCTGAAAAGGCGGTTTGTAAAGATGTTGGAGGGCTCCAAAATAATACTTATAGCGTCCGTGATATCTTTAAAATAACATAACGTCCCCTTCTGGGGTATCTTTATTTTTTATAGGTAGACGTACTGAGTTCACATTTAATCGTTTCGTCAAAAAATCCCGTTTTCAATCATGCTGCAATGCATTTCAAACGCAGATATGCGACAGCCTTCACTAAAGTTTGTCTTCGCATGGCTGCGCGTAGCCGAGGTGCATCGTTTCAACCGAATGCTTGCCTTTCCTCCACTCTCCCTGCGACACTCAGCTAATCAGCCTCGATGTGGCACGCTAGTGGCCCTGAACGCACGACTCTGCACGAGGGAACATGGCGAACACACGTGCGTGTCGCCTCCCCGTGCGTGCTTGCCGCAGGTCTGTCTTGCGTCTGCAGAAACACAGCGAGGAGGCAGCTGAATGTTGCAAATTTAACAGTAAGGCTCCCCCGTGCCTGGAACTTTTTCCGCGTCCGATGCCGAGTAGTGCGGCAGCGATAAGGACGACTCTGCCACGCGCATCTAGTACGCCATCGCCGCTAGGGCTCTGAACTGGCGTGCAGTGTTGCAGTCACGCAGCGTATACCTGTGGCACTTCCAGCACTAACCATATTATTTTATTCGTGGAATGTCTGTGGGAATGTTTAGTGCAGGGCCCTTGAGTAGTTTTGTATGTACTTGGTGCGTATATTTGGAGATATAACACTTTGAAAAGGCAGTTCTTAGCGGTTTTTGCGTACCCTGAGATGGTGTTTCTAACGTNTATATTTGGAGATATAACACTTTGAAAAGGCAGTTCTTAGCGGTTTTTGCGTACCCTGAGATGGTGTTTCTAACGTGCGTGTTATTTTTAAAGTACGCAAAAGCCCTCCTCTTAAGTGTGTTTTTTTTCGTAGAAAATCACATTGGACGTACGTCTAATAATATCGTGGAAAAACGTGTATTTCAAACACACTGCAACGCAGTTGAAGCGCCAGGTAGGCGGGAGCCTTATGCTTAACTCGCAGTTCAGGTATGTACAGTTCAGACCGAGAAATATCTTAACGGCTTCGGAACAACCGAGAATACTCGGAAACAAGCTTTAACTAAATGAGCTGAAGAACAGCGACTCTACGTCAAGTTTATCATAAACAGAAATATGTTTTTGTCGCGAATAAAAATTTTTACAACATTAAAAAAAAGATTATGTACATCTGTAATTTATTAGAGAAACGAATATTAAAACATGGTTACGTTAACCACTTGCGTACTGAAAACAACATTTTTAATATGGGTATAGCACACGTCGGAGGAAGTCAATAGTTGTGACGGATTATTTGTGTTGTATAGTATATTGAATATAGAATAAAGAATATAAATATTGACCATACAATATGGAATACTACTTACGACTTATATTAATAAGTTATCTAAAACTATACATAAGCCACAATCATAACCCATGCGATAACCAACATGACTTTTCTACAAACGGTGGGAATATATGTCGTTCTTCAAAATATTTCCCTCACAACTACAAATAGAAAGTCATCTACTTAAATAAGTTCTGATTATACGTTTTTCGTTTATGTAACAAACTATAATATTTAAATGCATTTCATTATGACGGAAGAACCCAGAAATCGAGTTTATACGGTAGGAACTAATTCTCCGTATTCGTGCTGCAGAGGCCTGCTTAGAAAAGTTCTCTATATTCCAGCAATAGCCACCTTGGCTGGCGCCACGACTGCCGACGAGCTGAAAAAGAGAAGTTGGAAATCATAGAAGCGTAAAGATACGAACGTCGCCGATGCGNCATAGAAGCGTAAAGATACGAACGTCGCCGATGCGGGAGGGAGGTGATACAGCGAAAAAGCTACAGTAGTGCCAACGAAGGAGCCGGTCAGTATGAGAAAACAAAAAATAGAATAACGGAGCTGTGTATTGCAGTGCTCTCAAAAAAGTTCCCGAATAAATANGAATAACGGAGCTGTGTATTGCAGTGCTCTCAAACAAGTTCCCGATTAAATAAATATTTTAAGCCAGCATTTCTTAGCGCCAGTTGAGTAAACAGTTGGCTCTAGCAATGAGAGGACTATTAAATGTCATATCAGTCTAAACGAAAAGAAAAATTTAGTAATTAGTACCATATACCAAAATATAAAAAATAATGGTACATAGGTAGGGCTTAACGTCTCGTCAACAACAAAATCATCGAGGACGAACAAGAATGGAGGAAAACCGCCTTGTAAAAGAAATTAAGAGAAAAGCTATACGCAATATTTTACCACGTTACACATAACCATCACAATCTTCGTATTTAACTTCGTAAAATGTGGAAATCTTTCCATAGGGGTAAGGTGCGGGCCAACATTCTTTAATATGACAGTGCATTGTGGTAAGTGCTACACTTTAGTGTTTTCATACTCTCTGCAAATTTTCTGAATATGATCTACAGTTCAGAATCTTCGTAATTATACATTAATCTACGCAAATTATGGTAATATTTATTAATAAAGTAATATACGAAAAAGCCATAACTANTTCGTAATTATACATTAATCTACGCAAATTATGGTAATATTTATTAATAAAGTAATATACGAAAAAGCCATAACTAAACGTATATAAGAATGTTTGGCGAAGTGATAATCCAAAACGTAGGGATACGACGTACAAATGAAGAAAAGCAAAAAAGGCCCAGTAAACATGGGTCCGAAAATTAACCGTTTACGAAATAAAGTCTGTTGTGCGCTGGTTGGGGTCCGCTGAATACGAAGTATGAATGCCAGCAAAAAGAGTGACACTTAGATTTAATGTATCAATCAAAACACAGTACAAGTCATAATTGTGTCTTCAACACCACAAAAATTTTAATGAACATACGCAAAAGCAACGGTTTGGGTAGAACAAAAGTGACGTCTGTTGATACACAAGGTACAGTACAGTATAAACATGTCATCAGAAGACGTTTACAATGTGTGTTTAAAATGCTGACCNTGTTGATACACAAGGTACAGTACAGTATAAACATGTCATCAGAAGACGTTTACAATGTGTGTTTAAAATGCTGACACTGCACCTGAATGCATCTGACAAGTGTCTCCGTAAAGACACGCGAATGCACTCCAGCAGTCCGGGGTCATTCTTCATTTTCTGGAAAGTCTGTAAAATCCGATGCTGCAATTCTTTCGGTTTGGTAAATGTCTGCTCAAATGTTTAACAGGCTTTTGGCATAACCCCATGCACAAAAATCCAACGGATTTAATTCCGGTTATTTAGGAGGCCCAACCAGCATACTTCATAATCTCGTAAAAGGTTAATATTCGAGCGCATGATTCGTGACTTATTTGCTTTTCTTCATTTGTACGTCTCATCCATACTTTTTTTTGCCATTATTTCTGAACCACTCTGTATACCCTGAGCAAAATATATTTCTTGCCACTACAAAAAATTTAATGAAATTGNGCCATTATTTCTGAACCACTCTGTATACCCTGAGCAAAATATATTTCTTGCCACTACAAAAAATTTAATGAAATTGCCTTTTATTGAAAAGTTGCGGGCAGAAAAACCTCAATATATTACATAAATACATGTCGTATCAACAGAAAAATTTAAATGGTCTGTGAACCTTTTTACGCGCCACAAATTTCGTGAATGCGTTTTGTTGTTTACTAAGTACATGATCTTCCCTACAGTACATTCTGAGCAGCCGATCCACTGTTTAAGTATTTATGTATGCTTTGAAATAGATTTTTTTTCCGTGTCTTAAATTTTTTTTCTTGGTAAAACAATTATTCGAAATGACCTTATAAAATGTTTCCATACCAACCGAGGTTTGAACAACTTCAGTGTAATTCTTTACTGTTTTAAGCACAAGTATACTTTAGCCGAAGTTAGAGCTGGGCTACTCTATTTATCTCGACCACATATTTACTTCTCATTATGTGATGGCACTGATAAGAAGTTTTTATAAAGTTAAATTGACGAAACTTCCCATTAAAAAAATATTTTGTAATTGTATTTCAGATTCGTGATTCGCGAAGGTGATTGGATTTGCATATTTCAGTTGCCTTACGTAACGAAATTTAGTTCAGTCGTTCCCAACATTATGACTGATCCGCTTGAAACCCCTGCTGCGATATCACTCAGGAAGTACATAAGAAGGATGTATGTATTCCATAGGATGATTTTCTTCTATGTGTACGCGATATTCCATTGTCGTTTATGTGTGTTTGAATGCAAGTGACCGGATATTTTGGATTTTATGCAAGAAACACAAAATTTGTTAAGACATATTTATAATTTCTATACAGTGTTCGCGCAAATTTATTAGTACTTTTCAATAAGTGAATTCAGTGATCAGGAGTTGAAATGTAGTATTCGGACTAGTGTTAATAAAAGACGAATTATTTTGCTCATTAACCATCCACCTTTACAGTCTGCAAGAACTTCAGGCTGCTACGTTAAGAAAAAATTGAAATATTTAGTATGAACAGATCAATAAGTGTATACATGCACTGCGATTTCAAAGTATGTCACTGAACAAGATTGATAATAAGTTAATGATACTTAGAGTAGGGACTCGCCAAGAAAACTGCGTGTCTACTCCTCTACTGTCTTCGTTGTGTCGTCAGGTTTAGAGCTTACGTATTTGTCTGCGCCTCAGTGTTCGTCTGTATTTTCTTTGTTGGGTGCTCTACAGTTTCGCGCTAGAACTAATATTTTTTCTTTTGTCTTTGTTGCTTGTACATTTGTTACTCGTCCTATTTGGTTTCGTTAAGATTGGCAGAAATCTTGATTGAATTCCTTGTGGAATAATATTACTCTTAAATATTTTTTGACAGCAGCCAGTCTTGCCTTGTTCTCGTGTATGTTTTTAATGCCATCCTCTGTGCTTTCATTGGCGACACAGCTCTGAAATGGCGTAAATCAGAAGTAATATTTATTTTAAGTTGGATCAGTAATTTTAATTACACAGCGTGAGAGACTATGGGTTCATTATCGTTCGACTGCTTTAATGACGTTTTCAGAAGCGATTTTTCATGCACATTATAAGATTTTTACGGCGGAGATTATAAAAATTCATCATATGCTCTCACTAGCCACTATGGGTAAGAAGTATAATAATTGGAAATGCACTATGTTTCCGCTCCAGCAAATTAAAAGATTGTAATATGTTTTCGTATTCTCGATAAAGCGCTACATATCTCGTCTTTAAGTTACGATATAAACCGAGCAGTCTACTGGAAGTCTACAGTCCACTCACTAGGTCTTTGTCTTTTCTCGCCATATTATCAAGCTGTGCAGGGATAAATAGCTGATGAGCGGACTGTAGTTTGAATATCCGAACTATTGCCTGGCAAGCAGGCAGTCCGTGAGCTATGGAACACTGACCTGTTGTATAAATACTTACAGTGTATCTCAAAGTGAATCTTCCAAGATATAATATAATTTGAAGGTTAGAAAGATGGCGCTCATATAGTTTATATGCCGTGTAGGCAATTAAAGTTAGTGTTCATTCTCAAGTACGAGTACTACACATATATATATTTTCTTACTTAGGTTGTGAGAAAATATAAGATAATTAACAGCAAAGAATTTGAAACAATGACATATGTACTTTAGTAATACATATTTTTTATGTAGTTGGACAGTTTCGTAGTGAAAAGTGACATGATATATTTTAAGTTCAGAACACAATAATCTACATTTAAATGTAGGAAACAATCCGTTTACCATTACAACAAAAATGTGTTGAATATACATATTTGCACACGAAGAGAAGTGAGCTGTGTTGGTAGCGCTGTGTTGGTATACGTAGTAGATGCAGAGTGCTACAGGACTCAGTACTTCTTCCATCGCAATACTGATACTTTGAAACGCATACAGTGGACCACGGTACAATTACTACCCAAACATGGTGCTATGCCAGCCGAGATTTTGTTTCATCTTTTTGACCTTTATGACCGTGCGTTTAGCACACCGACAAGCCACGACAATTCTCGTTTGGTATCCGGTGGACACGAGTTGAAATGTTTGCATGAGCATTGTATTGTGCGTTCTCGATAGGTCGAGGATTTTTCACAAGTACTTGTTTCCACTGCTTCCAGATTTTGCAATCGCGTTCCTATTCATGTGATGCCTGTACGAACCACAGCTGCCAAGGATTCCAGCTGAAATTCCCGCCTCTTGTCGGGGCTTATCTCGTACTAAGGTGCACCCCTCATTCGTAGTCATGTATTTTCCTTGCGTGTGAACCTTGTTCTGGAACCTTTCAGGTATTAATTTGGACAATTTGTAATATAGAAAAAGCTCACGCTGTGGCAAATATAAATTCGCCTGGGTAACGTCACTGCGGTATATCGAAGGAAACCATATTAAGTATTTACAATGTTGCAGTTAATAGTTCAAGAGTCATAATTGAACACAGGAAATAATAATAATAGCATTAAAACGTATTTACGCTGTAAGTGGTCAAATAAATATTGGTGGTCATCACGGACATTACATACTTACGTTTTGCTTCTTTACCTGATACAAAGAAACCGGCGTCCTGATTTAGAGACGACAAAGAAACTTTGCGCCAGAGTTCGTAATTGGCACAAATGCCAGGTGTGCAGATATTCCGTGAATTCTGGAAACATACGGGTTGCATATACGCCAGGTATACCTTTTTTTATAATTTCCAGTCTACAGACAGGAACGAAAGCGAAAATGTGTGAGTGCAATTCGAGAACTGAAATAAGGAGATATCGCAGCACTTACGTTGGGACGGCGAAATGTGCTCTGTCTTTATAAGCTTTCCCAGTACAACTGTTAGCATATAAGGGTTCCTAAATTATTTCTGGGAAAGATAATGTTTGTGAATGACATCATCTGAAAAGTTATCCTAGTCGGTTTCGCTCAATATAGTGGCACTTCTAAATGGATAACAGCAAAAAACTAGTGTTTCAATGATGACATTTTGAACACGATCCGAATACGTGCAAACGTCCGAAAAAATGGTTTTTGTGTTATAATTTTATGAGCTTGAGGTCACACTAAATAAACTAACAATGAAGACCAACCTGTGACAAAGCATCTTTCTGACGAGGTTTTGAATATACAGCAGTGAAATTAATAATTTGTGATAACGATGCCTTATTATGTGGCCACGGAAACTATGCTGCCAATAATAAAATGACAAAATAATTAATTATCCGTAATTTAGAACCAGGCATGCATAGCATACATAATATTACCTAATCTGTAACATATTGCCTGCTATCTTATTAACTACGAAGTTATATATATTCAATACCGATAATTATATCGGTGTGTAACACTCGAATTGCGAAACGAACTCTTATTTTTCTTTGTCGGCTTAAGGTATCACAAGATGAACCCGGCCTTCACCAAGAGCAGCTTATTAGCTCACTATGAGAAAAACTTTATTATAAATTTCTGAGGTGCTGGCTGGTGCATGTATTTAGCACAACACTGTGTAAAATCACTTGTTTTGTAACATTTTGCAATTTAAATTTACAAGAATCCAAATTTTAAAACAAAATTTATAATTCCTTTCCAAAAACCGTTAATAAATAATAATAATTTAAACAGCTTCTAAGATAATATTTCAGATCATATTTCTAATTGAAATATGTGTTGTCTATTTTCCCTTTCGGTTTAGAAAACTCCACATTAAGAACTGAATTTTTTTTTATTATTTAACTTAAAGAATATTATTAGTAGTAATTAAAATATTTTAGTTCAATATGTACAGTAATAATCACGTAATTCAAATTCTATTTTCTTGCCGAATTTTTATTGTTTAAAGCTTATTATTAAGATAATATTCTATTTCCTATAATGTATTGTTAAACATTCACATATAAAATTCGGTTAACGTTAATAATGACATTTACGCATACTTAAATACCGGTTTAATGATAAATGATTGGGAAGATTTTCAACAAGAGCGAAAGCGTAAAGAATAATGTTTTTCAATAATTAATATTTACATCCAAAATGTGTTAACTAAATTTGCACATGGCGATGTGTCCATCCTGTATATATGCATGAAAACATGCAGTTTAGCCTCAAAAGCGCGAATGAGATCTATCATATTGATAACAGTTTTATTTGCGCCTTGAAGCTTTACGTTGAAATCATTGAAATGCTGGCACATGTCCGTAAAAAACATCAATTTTGCAAGCCACATAACATCCATCAATTGTGGATATTGTTCAATCTTTCCTTCATTTTGTAAAAACAGTCTGATTGCTTCCAAACAATCAACCAATCTCTGAAGCACGTTGCCGCGGCTCAACCAGCGAGAATTGTTATAAATCAGTAAGCCATTGTACACAGAGTTGACTTCATCCAACAGAGCGTCAAACTTTCCTTTATTTAATGCCTGCGATGATTTGAGGTTCACTATTTGTGTGACTACGGCCATTATATTACCAACCCTCCATCGGGCGCAGTGGGCCTGACAGGCGCCGCAAAGTGGTTTTTGCTTCCTTCTCCGCCGCAAGAGGGCGCAGGAGACTGTCTCTCTCAGTAGCTTCCTACCTCTAGGTGATGTGTGAAACCTCCCTAGTTAGTTTTCCGTACGCTTGCGTGGAGTGCAGTGCTGACTATCCTGGCCTCTCGAGCCGGTTGCGCCTGAACTCGTCCGACTTTTAGAAGGTTCGTATTTGCATGTATTTTCATCACAATTATTTATTATGCTCATTTTCTGAATGATTATTACAAAGGGTGTAGATATTTTGCTGAAATATGAGCGTTAACCAGTGTGGCCTCGCAGGCACACTGCGCCCAAACTTTTACTCATGTTCGTGTTTTCTCTTTTTTGGTTTAGATTTTCTGCTGAAATGACCCGTAATATCTACTATGATTTGACAAACCCCAGTCACCTTGCAGAAATAAGAGATTTGCTGGAGAATAACGACGAGGAAGACCCGTCAGTCACTGAGGATATGGGGAAAGAGAGTGACATTGATTCTCAAGATGAGGTGTAGGAACGTGAAGGCGATTCAGGAACGGGGCAAGATTGTGATGAGTCTAATGATTATTTTGATGAAGAGGAAGAAATAGGTGATACATATTTATAGGGAAAAGATAAGAAAACCAAGTGGTCCAAAAATCCGCTCAAGAAACGTTGTCGCAAGGGACATCTCAAAAATATCACTCGCCTTCCTGGAGTCAAAGGACATGCTAAGAATGATCAAACTGCAGTCGATTGTTGGCATAATTTATTCAGTGACGAAATCCTTGGCACAATTGTTAGATGTACCAGTGCATTGACATTATCATGGACCAGTTTGGAAGAGAGAGGGACATCAGACCCACGGATGACATTGAAGTTAGGGATTTTATTGCCTTATTGTACCTAGAAGGAGCGTACAAAGGAAATCGTCAAAGTCTGGAGGAACCTTGGGGGAGGGACGGTGACGGAGTTGAAAAATTCAGTCTTGTTATGAATTTGAAACGGTTCTTTTATACGTTGCCTTCGTTTTGACGACCTAACTACACGAACCCAACGAAAAGAATTTGACAGGCTTGCTCCAATTCGTCACGTTTTTGAAAAATTTGTAGAAAATTGTTGGAATAGCTACAGCGTTGGAGAGAACATCACTATAGACGAAATGCTTCCTGGATTTCGAGATAAATTTTATTTTCGCCAGTATATCCCCTCAAAACCAAATAAATACGTTATAAAATGTTTTGCTTTCGTTGATGTTAGGATGATTTACACACTCAACATGGAAATTTATGCTGGAAAACAGTCAGTAGGACCTTTCTGTGTCAGCAACAAGCCAAGTGATGTGGTGAAGAGAATGGCCAAGCCTGTATTTGGATCTACTCGCAACATTACTGCTGATAATTAGTTCACTTCTTTAGATCTCATCGATGATTTGAAGAAAAAAAAAAGCTGTCTTACGTTGGAACTATCAGAAAAAATTAAAGAGAGTTTTCACCAGATTTTGTAAATGTGAAAGGAAAACAACAATACAGCAGTATGTTCGGCTTCAATAATGAAAAGTTTCTGGTTTCCTACGTCCCACGTGAGAAGAAAGCCGTCATTCTTGTATCTTCGCTTCATGACGACAAAGTCATTGATCCTGACTGTGGAAAACAAAAGAAACCAGAGATAATCACGTTCTATAATCAAACCAAAAGTGACGTTGATACTGCAGATCAAATGTGCGCTACTTTCAGGGAAGCCGAAACATCAAGCGCTGGCCAATGGTTATCTTCTTTGCAATGCTCAATGTGGGTGGTATCAATTCCCAAATTATTTACCTTGGCAATAAACTCGAACCACTGCGTAGAAGAGTGTACCTGAAAAAGGTTGGCCCAAGAACTGATGATTGGAGAGCTAAGCCGAAGAAGTTTGAAGACGTCTGGAATCCCAAGCAACCTGCAAACCCGCTTGAAAAGATTTCGCCCCAACGATGATCGAGAGAAATCCCCCACATGCCAACCTCCAAAAAGACGTAGATGCATCACCTGTACTGTGGACTTCGGTCACAGTAGGATGTTTAATTATGAATGCCATAAATGTCACCAAGCGATCTGTCTGCCTCGTGCAAATATGGTCTGTCAACCTTGCACTTCACAGTGCCAGTGTAACCCTACTGCAGAACTTTCCAGCAGTGATTCCGATTGAGACTGATTGTAGTGGGGTATATTTTGTGTTTTGTTCTTAATTTTAATGTTCATTTAATTTGTTGTCATGTAACCTGTAGGCAATGTGGCAGCGGGTTTTCAGTATTTTTGTAATTTCAGTATTTTCTGTATTACTAGCTTTGAGGTTAATAAATGAGATTTATTCTAACATATCTCGTTTATTATCTCCTTGTACATCCTAATGAAGGTCACTGATCACTTTAAGAGCATTCGAATTGAGTTAATTAGGTGCGAGTGACGACTTTCTGTTGGCACCTGTCAGGCGCACTGCGCCCGAACCCGTGAGTCCCAGAGGTGCGCCAAACGTACAAATATCTGTGCCCTTAGTAGTTGTTGGCAACGATGTTATCGCAATTAATTCTTCCTTGACGTCGTTTACTACACAATACCGAGCAAATATAGCTAAACGAGCAGATTTAGTTACATCCGTACTTTCGTCAAGGCATAGCGATATAAAGTGGAGGACATGATGTCATTTCTTTGTTGTTCTTTTATATTTTCCGCCAGTTTTATAATTCTGTCTTTTACTGTGTTTCTATATAAAGGAATATCTCTGATGCGCTGAATTATCTTATCTTTATTTTCAAAATTTTCAAAAAGTGATGGGGGGGCATGCTAACCAGGTTTCCTTCAAAAATTCTCCCTCGCCGAAAGGTTTACCATGCCGGGAAATGAAATTTGGAGCCGAGAAACTTGCGGCACTGGCATGGCAGTCCTTGCTAACATATTTAACCATAGATGTCGACTGTGTATTTTTCTCTTTAATTGCACATGCAATGAATTCCTTTTGCTCTGGTTCGCTTTTTGGAAAAAAACGTTTATGATATGTTTCATAATGCCGTTTTACAGATGATATTCTTCATAACAGTGTCACAGAACATAAAATACACACAGCTTTATAGCCTTTTTTAATCACCACCAAGTTTGAAATTCTCTATTACATTTATCTTGCACTTTTGGTTTTTTTGCCAAACTAGCCATTTTGAATAATACTTATAGTTCTAAATATAACTCAAATGATAGCAAAATTAGTTTAAATTGAAAACTGTGTGTAATTGCAGTTGATGACAAAGCGTCAACAGAACAAAAACAAACCAGTGAATCGTTAACTTCCCGCCCCTCCCATCGCAGCCTGATCCCGCTCACTACCATTTGGTCAGAAATTCGAGCGAAATCTATCTCTCTCTTTCTCTCTCCCGCGTAATATGTTGAATTTACGCGGCACCGATAGCATGTTCACCTATGAACGTTGTTACTTTGACCTCAAATGTAGACGAAAAAATATATTATTTCTTTTAGGTACCTAAACTCTTCAATTAATGCCGTGCCCAAATAATTTTGTTGTGAGCCATCAGTGGCACGCGTGCCATTGGTTCGCCAACCCTTCAGTGGGCCATCGTACAATTACTAACCAAACAAGGTGGGAAGAGCTTAAATTCATACATATAGGTGAAGTTTATACAGGTATCTTGAGAATAACAACTCAGCAAAGTCTAAATTAGCAGGAGTGAAAATTTTAGCAGTAAGGACACACCAAATGCACGCAGGAATATCGTCTCACTACCATTTCTTTTCGAAGTATTGTTACACAAAAAAACCGTAAGATTGTGATTTATTACTGAATTAAAAATGTTAATCAATTACATTTGTAGTGTTTTATATTAATCACCTTTAACAATTTTTATCTATTACTAAAAATTTTCAGTAGTATATTAAACAAATTTTTCACAAATTCTTTCTATTTTCATAAAATATATTAAAATAAAGCAATACCACGAAAAACTATCAAATTGTGTGGAATAGGCGTTAATATTTTCCTACCCGAATTTAATTCTGGTTATGCGAATTCCCAATTTTGATGTGTTGGCAACGCTACTTTAATTTTGTTTGTTAGCGTTTTATTTTTGCATGGCCTCCCTTGCTTGACTTATTGGTACATTTGTTGTTATCTGAGCTATATTTCACTTCATATTTGGCTATCAAATTTGTGCTCACGGTATCAGGCCACTCACTTTGTACGAATCTGACACGTTTCCGACATTTTAAATTTATTCCTGTCGAGATTCTCTATGAGAGTAATATTTCATTCTGTGGCTGGTCTCTGGGATGGCAGGACCAGATTATTGAAAAATTGAACTGCGCAGTACTTCTGCCCGCCTGTGACTTTTTGTGTTTAGTGTCTGTATTTGGAAAATTTAATTTTACGACAGAAATATTGGTAAGACTAATTGGGAACATGCAGGTATGAAACCAGTTCACAGTTACTAAGCTGTTATTTTTTTTGTACTCGTATAATACGCAGACGTATGTACTTGACGATCCATAAATGCATTCCTAATATTAGAGAATTTTCTGTGAGGTTTATGTGTTGTTTTAGTCAAATTATTTTGTTGTATGTTATTGCATGTAATGTGAATTAGTTCCTGTATAGTATATCACTTTTACTGGCGCAAAATCTAAAATTTTTGATAACTCTGATGTTATAATATAAACCCTGGGGCGCACTCAGTATACAAAGTGCAGACATCAATAACCGGACACTCCTGGTAGTATGCTAAGCAGTATCTTGGAAGAAGTAGTACGATGTTGAGCCCGCATCGCGCCGCTCTCAGTCTAAACTCAGAGGATAACTCTCTCGCAAGTTGTCGTATTTTTAAGGAACAGTTTATTCAGTTCCGCGGTGTAAATGTGGGCTGGATGATCACTCAAATGCATTTCAAATGTTTTCCCTGAGCATGAGGTCAGGACTTTGACCCAGCCGTACGACTTCCGCTACTCCTTGTCCTCAAGGTGTGTAAGTCCCCGCCATTTTGAATTTATATAATTTTCGCCGTAACATGCATTACAGATTTGATATGTTATGTTGGGCGTCGAGAAGTCATAGGGCGATCCATTGCACATGTTTTAAATATGTATTGATTGATTACTCAATCTAGTACGATTTCTATAACCGCCTACAAATAGCATTTACTTATTTTTCGCATGCAGTCACAAGTCAAAAATTAAACAAGTCAGTAGAGATACATTAGTTTGATACATTTTTAGAAGCTACTTTTTATGCCATATCGTGAGAAAATTTTGTTAAACATTCTTAGATGGTATCTATTGCAAAACAGTGAAATACAAGATGAAGGGGACTGATTCCCCTGAAGGAGAATCTTTAGTAAATAATTATAATTAAAAAAAGTGTGTGCGCGTATACACGTATCTCTGTAATTAAAAATTCATGGCGTAAGCCTACAAAATGATTCCAGGAAAGTTAAAAAACAGTTGCACACAGTGGTCACATTTTACTTTGGTTCTAGTAAACATTTTCAAAGAGAAAGATATAGGGAGAAAGTTTAAAAACAGCATTTTCAGGTATTTCCTGCACAATTTCCTAAAGGTATAGGAGATAAGTAGAAGGTGACATCTGTAGTTTAATCCACTGGCTTTCATCGCGACTGTCACAATCTAATTTGCGATAAATTCTGCTAGACGGGAATAAGTGGCGCAGACTTAGGAAGGCCGTCGCAATGCTTCCTAATAGCTAGGCGTGACCTTGAGACTTGTTCAATGTCTTATCTTATTTTCTGGCGTACTTCCTGAAGCACGTTATCTTATGAAAGATAAGAACACAAGCTTTAAACAATTTTGTGTCCGAGGTCGTGACTTCTAAGAGTAATACGTTGTAATTTTTTTGCACATTTTGCTCACCTTGTAATTTTTATTACTATCACTGAGCTGCTTGATTGATGCCATCTTGTAACCGGCGTTATGCTTATACAATTAAAATCTTTCTAAATAATGGGATTTTAAATTACAGATTGCATTGTTGTGAGTAATATTACGCTTCAGCCCTAGTTAAATTGTTGCATTCGAATAGTGTCACATATTAGTGTTTGTATTGATAATTTTCCTTCCTAATATGTAATAATGAGATATATTATTTTTAACGTAAGAGTGTTAGTTAACATCTTTTTGTGTTGTTGATACGTTATGGCTGTTGCATCGGCTTATTTCGTATAGAGAGCTGAAAAAATTACGAGTCAGTTTTGTGAAAAGCTAAATTTTAAACAGTACTGAATTTATGCTGTTTTGCCACTGTAACATAGTTTTCTGACGTGCATAGAAGGATTTTAGGCAAATGAAACGAATCTTGTGTGACCCGACGCACACACTAAATATGAATGAATGATTTCAATCAGTAGAATTATTTCTGAAGCGCTGCAAAAATTTAATTTTCTCGATTTTCCTCTACCTAATGCAAACAAAGCTTAGCTTAGTCAAAAAATTACACTAAAGGTACAACTCACAGCATTCATACGCACTCCTGTANTAATGCAAACAAAGCTTAGCTTAGTCAAAAAATTACACTAAAGGTACAACTCACAGCATTCATACGCACTCCTGTAATAATATTGTGCATGATAACTATTTTTAGTAGGCATTACCAACTCACCTCGCCCCCCCTGTTTTTATTTATATTTATTCTGCATGAAATGTTATAATATATATAAAAAATATAAGTAATTTAATAATACAACATATAATAATAAATGAGGTAATTTTATCATAACAAAAGTACCTATAAAACGCTTGTGGTAGGGGACATATTTAGGACACANAATAATAAATGAGGTAATTTTATCATAACAAAAGTACCTATAAAACGCTTGTGGTAGGGGACATATTTAGGACACAACCAAGCGCGTCAGTCATGGAGTGATTATTTATTAGGTGATTCAGCAAAAGTGAGGAAACCGCTAATAGGTTGTAAAGCTTGCTCGGGCGAGTAAGGCACTTACAAAAAGGAGATTGTAAATGAGNTACTCAATCTAGTACGATTTCTATAACCGCCTACAAATAGCATTTACTTATTTTTCGCATGCAGTCACAAGTCAAAAATTAAACAAGTCAGTAGAGATACATTAGTTTGATACATTTTTAGAAGCTACTTTTTATNTGCAGTCACAAGTCAAAAATTAAACAAGTCAGTAGAGATACATTAGTTTGATACATTTTTAGAAGCTACTTTTTATACCATATCGTGCGAAAATTTTGCTAAACATTCTTAGATGGTATCTATTGCAAAACAGTGAAATACAAGATGGAGGGGACTGATTCCCCTGAAGGAGAATCTTTAGTAAATAATTATAATTAAAAAAAGTGTGTGCGCGTATACACGTATCTCTGTAATTAAAAATTCATGGCGTAAGCCTACAAAATGATTCCAGGAAAGTTAAAAAACAGTTGCACACAGTGGTCACATTTTACTTTGGTTCTAGTAAACATTTTCAAAGAGAAAGATATAGGGAGAAAGTTTAAAAACAGCATTTTCAGGTATTTCCTGCACAATTTCCTAAAGGTATAGGAGATAAGTAGAAGGTGACATCTGTAGTTTAATCCACTGGCTTTCATCGCGACTGTCACAATCTAATTTGCGATAAATTCTGCTAGACGGGAATAAGTGGCGCAGACTTAGGAAGGCCGTCGCAATGCTTCCTAATAGCTAGGCGTGACCTTGAGACTTGTTCAATGTCTTATCTTATTTTCTGGCGTACTTCCTGAAGCACGTTATCTTATGAAAGATAAGAACACAATCTTTAAACAATTTTGTGTCCGAGGTCGTGACTTCTAAGAGTAATGCGTTGTAATTTTTTTGCACATTTTGCTCACCTTGTAATTTTTATTACTATCACTGAGCTGCTTGATTGATGCCATCTCGTAACCGGCGTTATGCTTATACAATTAAAATCTTTCTAAATAACGGGATTTTAAATTACAGATTGCATTGTTGTGAGTAATATTACGCTTCAGCCCTAGTTAAATTGTAGCATTCGAATAGTGTCACATATTAGTGTTTGTATTGATAATTTTCCTTCCTAATATGTAATAATGAGAGATATTATTTTTAACGTAAGAGTGTTACTTAACATCTTTTTGTGTTGTTGATACGTTATGGCTGTTGTATCGGCTTATTTCGTATAGAGAGCTGAAAAAATTACGAGTCAGTTTTGTGAAAAGCTAAATTTTAAACAGTACTGAATTTATGCTGTTTTGCCACTGTAACATAGTTTTCTGACGTGCATAGAAGGATTTTAGGCAAATGAAACGAATCTTGTGTGACCCGACGCACACACTAAATATGAATGAATGATTTCAATCAGTGGAATTATTTCTGAAGCGCTGCAAAAATTTAATTTTCTCGATTTTCCTCTACTTAATGCAAACAAAGCTTAGCTTAGTCAAAAAATTACACTAAAGGTACAACTCACAGCATTCATACGCACTCCTGTAATAATATTGTGCATGATAACTATTTTTTAGTAGGCATTACCAACTCACTTCGCCCCCCCCCCTGTTTTTATTTATATTTATTCTGCATGAAATGTTATAATATATATAAAAAATATAAGTAATTTAATAATACAACATATAATAATAAATGAGGTAATTGTATCATAACAAAAGTACCTATAAAACGCTTGTGGTAGGGGACATATTTAGGACACGACCAAGCGCGTCAGTCATGGAGTGATTATTTATGAGGTGATTCAGCAAGAGTGAGGAAACCGCTAATAGGTTGTAAAGCTTGCTCGGGCGAGTAAGGCACTTACAAAAAGGAGATTGTAAATGAGNAGTGAGGAAACCGCTAATAGGTTGTAAAGCTTGCTCGGGCGAGTAAGGCACTTACAAAAAGGAGATTGTAAATGAGAGCAGCAGCCGCGTGTCTGTGCTGTTGCCCGTGGTGGCCTGCGCAGAGGCTACGCGCGACGTCTAGATGTTCTGCAAGACGCTTTGTGCCGCTATTTCCGAACATGGCGACGCAGCGGCGTCGCGACAGCCGCACGCCTTGTTAGCGGCAGGGAACGTGGAGCCATCTCGCCCCCACCCCCACCCCCGCTTCTTGTTCTCACCATGGCAAGACGTCGTGTTTGCCTCGTTACCGGCGACAAGCCCCTCTGCTTCATCCAAGTCCGTCATCACTCTAGCAAGGGTATTATCGTGCCTCTCTCTCTCGATGTCAACCGGAATACTCGCCGCTCGCACTGCGCGGCAAATGTCTGCACGCACTTGCTCCCGGGCGGTGAGACGAACAGGTGCAGGGGTTGACCGCGGTTAACATTAATTCTACTCAGGTTAGGAACAAAATAAGATTTCTTATGGGAGTGTTANGGTGCAGGGGTTGACCGCGGTTAACATTAATTCTACTCAGGTTAGGAACAAAATAAGATTTCTTATGGGAGTGTTAAGCATAGAGAAAATTTCTCTCGCAAGGTGTGCTGCTGTTCTGAAGAGATCACTTTAAAGATGGCGGTAAATGAATAATGTACACAAATTTTTTTGTTTTGAAAATTGTGTTTGGCTGAAATTTTTAGTATTAACTTCATAACTATTACATAGGTCCTCCAATNATTTTTTTGTTTTGAAAATTGTGTTTGGCTGAAATTTTTAGTATTAACTTCATAACTATTACATAGGTCCTCCAATGGTTTTTTGTAGAGAAAACAGTAAAACAATTACTGTGTTTGAGATTAGGTATTCATAAACAATCCTAATTCAATGGGAAAATGTTACGAATTTTAATACGGAAAATATATAGCTGTCATTAAAATGAACGTTGTAGTTTTCTCCTTTCGCGGAAAGAAACTGCACNGGGAAAATGTTACGAATTTTAATACGGAAAATATATAGCTGTCATTAAAATGAACGTTGTAGTTTTCTCCTTTCGCTGAAAGAAACAGCNGAAAGAAACTGCACAGGAAACCACTAAAAATAACTTTTTTAACAATTCCACTATTAAATGTTTGTATTCAGTTGTGATAATTACATAAAGTAACTGTGTACGTTGCATTCCCACTCTACTGCATATAATGAAGTTTATTTTTTACGTAGGGCTTATTACATTATAACTCAGGAGATTTTACACAACTACATTTATTTTATGAAAATTGCAATTATTCCACGTACATACAAAATTGACAAATTTGGTACACATGCGACACCATTACTACCTGGCGGAGAAAAATTGTACTTACCAAACTAAAAGCACCGAGCTTGCCAACATGAGTAGAACAAACCTTAACCGCTGTCCACTACGGGTGCAGCGTGAACAGTCAACACTACATTACACAACACCTCCCAGATCAACTCCTGGCGCGGATAACAGAATAGTCATGGCTCTGTGCTAAAAATGAAATTTTGCTTTTCTTTTAACAACTAAGAGTTATTCGGTGACTATCTGAGAACAACTCTAACCATACTGAGGAAAGTCTCATCAATAACTGCACGCAATTGAAAGGTAAACGCCAAGTTGAGTATTTACATCAGTCTCATGCAGACAAGGAAATACGAACCGGTGTCTATTATTCTACATCGTTTTAATGGACAAATTTTAAACTATTAGAAACGTAACAGAATTGCATTTTTTCTTTTTACAGAATAGGGAAAGGAACTGGTGCAATGTGAGTATATTTCTGTTTTTAAGAATTGCGTGGAGCCAGTGATCGATGTATCGATACTATATATTGCATTCTCCTCGTGTTGGCGCTTTTTTTCTCTGAAATACGTTAAATGAAAAGCGGCTAAACAGTACTTTTTTTTTTTCTTAAGTAACTGAAATCCTTTCGAAATTTGTAACTTCGGTAATGTTCCTAAATTTCTCCGTGCATTTTTAATTTTGTGTATGTTTTTAAAGTAATTTATTGCGTTACCTATAAAGATTGCAATAAACTTATATTAAACTTTTAACTTCTATACAGTTAGTGATGAATGTATTGATTGTCGATTAGTCACGCAACGAAATAATACCCGATAATAATCAAAAATCTCTCTCCCGCTTTCCGTCGCATCGGTGTTAAATCCCAGCTCATTTAATCTATTAACTAAACTGGAAATAGATTGGACGTTAAATTACATATTTTCAACTTCTAAAACATTTGACATTTTTTGCTAAAAAAAAAAAAAAGTATTTATCGTTGGGGTGTATATAAATCTGTAATTTATAATAAAGAATATGATTTTCTTTTATGTCTGCATTTTGTGACGGTTCCTTAAAAAAAACCTGATACTTGTCTTTTAAATACGGAATTTTCTATAAACTAATAATTTTGCATCGTCTCTTAACACAAACACTTTTACACGTACACCTAAATGGCAAATTTATAATGGTATCACTTTTGTTTTGATCGTAAAAAAGAGAGAATAACTACATATATTGAAATACTAAAGTTTTTTCAAATGTTTTTCATTATTAAATATATAGTAAATATGCGGAAACGCAATCTGGAGCTGAGCTCCGTAAAAGCGAAATACGGAAAGTCTCCGTATTTTCTATATCTGAGGGTTTCGGTAACGAACAATGCGGAGTCTACACGAAGCTTCCATCGCCACAGAAAAAGAATTTTTCTGCAGGAATAAGGTTATTCACACCACTGAGACCTCTTCTTTCAAACATGGAAAAGTGGCATCAGGCATCTGTAACATTTAGCAGCACTTAAAATATACACTAACTTTAACAGAAACTCAAAAAGTTATTTCTGTATCTGTCGTAGAATTAACGAAGTTATAGTGTGAACATTAATTGAGAGTTGTTGGTGAGAACTTTGAGTCGTGAAATTCAAACCTTTACACTCTGGTTCAAATATTGCTCAAGTGTTAAATATTTTTGCTTATTAAATATTTTTTTTTATGCACAGCAGAACACCCACATAAAGCAAATTTAAATTCTTTTCATTAGCTCTTCTTTAAAATCGAAACACAGAACATGAAACAGAAAGTTAATGTAGAGGTTCCGCGAATTCACGAAAATTTTGTAAAATTTAGGGAAAGCCCGTTTTTGAAAATCAATATGTCCGTCTGTAATTTTACGAACAGTTTAGAGACACTTCTGAATACATTTTTACCAGTACTTTTCCGTAAAAAGAAGGAAATATTTTTAGCAGTGCAGCAGTAGCATGGAAAATAGACGGAACCCGTGCTCAAGTATTCAGCGCAGTCCCTCAAGAACTGCTCTCTCCTGTAGCACAATGAAATAGCGCTTCGGATTGTCAAGCTTTTCAACGAGTGCCTAATGATAATGTGAAAATCTTGATATTGAAGAGTCATTCTGGCAGTTTGTAATCATCAAATGTATACATTAGAATAAGCATGCGGTTGCAAATTTCTTCCATTTTTTTCATTAATTTAAGAACCATCCGTGCTTAACTGAGCACTTTTTGAAAGCCCTGCTTGAGATATATTTTTATGAAATTGTATAATTCCGCCATAGGTAACATTTGCATTATCATGCTCCTAAGAGCTTTATTCCTGCGTCAGTTAATTGAAAACCTGACATTGTCGGGAACATAAATGTGTTTCTAATATGTCACTTCGNAGCTTTATTCCTGCGTCAGTTAATTGAAAACCTGACATTGTCGGGAACATAAATGTGTTTCTAATATGTCACTTCGTGCTCTCATGTATATCAAGAACAAAAAAATGAACTTGGTTTGCTGTAAGTTTACATTTACACTTGCAATGCAATGCCAAAACGTGGAAAAATGTTTCGTAATTAACTGCCAACTTAACGAGGAGCCTGCACTCCGGTGTCTACGGTAGTATCTATANACGTGGAAAAATGTTTCGTAATTAACTGCCAACTTAACGAGGAGCCTGCACTCCGGTGTCTACGGTAGTATCTATATAGTTGAGGTCAGCGTTTCCTCCAAAGGATTATTACAAAACAGTTTACACAAACTTGTATGTTTTATCTTAATTGCTTGAGCTGTAAGCGTAAAATACTGGACACATAACCTTTAAAACAGAATTTGCTGGCATTACGTTTGGTTATTATGTTCTGTAAATGCAGACATGTTGTGGCACAGTGTGTATTCCTTGCTACATCATCTAGCATGTTTCACGCGCGAAGGTGTCACAAACTCCCACAACAACCACCTGTGGGCACCTTCCAACCAACACGCCACTCGAGTTCGTGCCTATCAGCAGCCATTAAACATCACCGTGTGAGCTGTTGTTTTTGGAGATGCTACTCGAGAGGCTGAAATTGCAGTACTGCTGTTTCTTTATTGACATAATCTTACCTGGCCCGCTCAAGAATTAGCTGTGCGCCAGGTGATGTGGTTCCAACATGATGTCTCACCAGCTTATTCTGCTGCGATCGTGCCCCGACCACTGCACGATACCTACCCTCACTCTTGGACTGGCTGTGGGGGGCCTGTGGAATGGCCAACGAGGTCCTCGGACCTCACACCACTAGACTTCTTTCTGTGGGTCACTTGAAATGACTGGTGTAGAGTAGTTTCCAAATGAGAATTAAATGCGCAGAGACGTAGAATCGTACATACAGTCCACCTCCTCGAAACAGGGGAGTCCGCTTCAGTTTTCCCTTAGCTGGAGACAGAAGTAGTCACGGTTTATCGCGTGTACTGTTGGTCGTAAAAACATCCGCTTTCACACGCCGTGGAAGAAATTCCTTTTAGTAAATTGTAAATGTAAACTTTACCCTGTGCATATAGTGCGTGGGGAATGTAGAACATTGTTTCACTGTTTAACCTTTACTATTAATTGTGTATAGTCGTGGGGAATGTAGAACATTGTTTTACTGTTTAACCTTTACTATTAATTTTGTATAGTGTGGTGTGCAAAACCTGTTCCGTATTTAAAAAATGCGGTATATTTATTTTATAGTATACATACTTTTAATATGACAAGTTCTTCTGAATCAGGGTCGAAAAAGTGTACGGTCCCCCACTGTCAAAGTAGAGAACTTATTTATAATGTGTTAAATTTCATGCAAGAGGAATCTAACAGCGGTATACAAATACCACTTGACGAGGTAGTCAAACACGTAGCCGCTGCAACAGGTGTTTCTGCCGTAACTGTCTACAGTATAAAGAAGGAAGGTATTGAGTTCAAGGAAGATACATATACGACAACGTTTCACAACGTTTGATAAAAAATGACTGAAACGGGAAACGAAAACGAGTTAAGATGATTTTGACATTCAGGTTGTGCGGCGAACAGTTAATAATTTCCTTTTAAGGGAGGAACGTCTTCTCACAATATCAGCTGTTCATTCAAAGTTATTCGAGTTAGTAAACTATAAATTTGGTTATCGCTGGTATGTTAACTATGAGAAACCAAATTTTGAGATGGGTTTCTACTATTGACAACAATATAAATTTTTTTTACAATCTTGTCCGAAAAATTGGCTTATATTTGACTTGTGGTTGTACTACACTGCTAGGCAAAAATATTATAAAAATAGGTAAACTAATTAAGTGATGATTTTGCTTTCATTGGCTTTCTGTTTGGTTATGATGCGACATTAATCACGTGTGCTGTAATGTATGTTACAACGTTGTGCGTTAACGTAAGTCTCCACGAGTCTAATTATATGCCTGGATATTAGTTACTGATCTCCCTATACACTTTCTGGGCTCTAAAACGCATTTGTTCACTTTACTTATCATGCAATTTTAATATAACTAAATTCCGAGCTAGATAATTGTGACCACGTGCCAGTAGCCGTAACGGTTCCGCTTGTCCGCAGCTATTTCCCGCGTTCCAGGCCTCGAAAGGCGTGAGCTGTCACTCGCCACTGTCACATCGCCTCCAGGCGCAAGGCGCTTCACTGGCAACTCACCTGAACGTGACTGGCAGTCGTGACCCGATATTTTTATGGCACACTAATAAGATGAAAAATTGACGAATGCCTAAAGACAACTCTGAACTTTCTGCAATGCAGTCCTAACAAAGATTTAGCAGTTAAATTTTTTTATTGAAAACGCACGTTTTATCGATTTCTGCACCCAAAAAATAATTCCAGGCGTTGGCAAGGGAGCTTATATCTTGTCTTTGAGAACGAAACGTTTATTAATAAGTTTTAGGGTTCAGGCACCACTACAAAATATCCGATCTTTTTGAATCACGAGTTGTCTACCAAACCTCGGCAGTGCTCTTGGTGCACCAGACAGGCAGANGATCTTTTTGAATCACGAGTTGTCTACCAAACCTCGGCAGTGCTCTTGGTGCACCAGACAGGCAGAGAGCTAAATACAAAATTAAATGTTTGTACAATTTTGCAACTAATAATCGTGTTATAAATTTTTGCACGTGCCTTTTATACGGTTAAAACGTAGAGGATCGTCGAAAGCAAATTGTTAGAGAACGAGTAATTTTGACATAAAATACATTAGAACTGTTATAAGTTTGTATATGCTTGTGTAAAGTATTAAGTTATCGTTTGAGTGATGCCCTATGTTTATTGCGAGTTTTCTTTTCAGCACTTATTTTGACTTTNGTAAAGTATTAAGTTATCGTTTGAGTGATGCCCTATGTTTATTGCGAGTTTTCTTTTCAGCACTTATTTTGACTTTTTAGGCTTCCTCCCTCCTCTCAGACTCTTTCCCTCCGTGCTTCTAGAGACGCTGCTCGCATTTCCCGCCAGCTGCGCAGTAATTTCAAAATTATTTCTCACGTGGAAACCACTATACCCATCTGACAAACCCACCGCAGTGGGCCGAGGATATCATCACCCGGTGACATGCAGCTAGCACGACGGTTGATACTCTCAGTGCATGCNGACACAGACTCTCGTGTGTCGGCTTTCATTTCTCACAACGCCGTTCTTCACATTCGGTCGCCATCTGTTGAGCTCAACTCGAGCGTAGCTGAAGCTGTAAAGCAGCTGTGGAAAATGTTACGTCGTGTTGGTCGTTGGAATGTCATTGTTCGTGGTTTTCACAATGTCACAAGGGGTTTCTCGCAGCAGCTGTACTTTTTCCCATTTTTCAACCAACGGAATGTTTGCACCGATACACCACTCTGCATAGTCTCATGTGAGTTTTTGCTAGAAATGTTCATTAGGGCGAGATAAATAGTTACGAGTTTGTTTGAACAGTGTAAACGTTAAAGAACGATAATTCAAAATTAGAAATTATTGCATTCACAAATGCAAAAAACAATCCCGTAGTGAAAACCTCTGTTTTTGCTCCACAATATTGAAAAGTATTTATTAGAAAAACCTTAATTTACTTTTATTTTTGCCTGTCTGTGATTATTGGTATCCAACATCGTAACATCCTGAACTGACAACTAAAGACACAATTCCAATTTTTTATTTTTTTTCCATAAATATTTTCCATTTATTAGTGTCTCCTGCATTGCGTCGGTTTTACTAACAAACTGTGTATTGACGTTTCTGTAAATAAAAGATTATACATATATTTTTTTAATAAATAGAAGCTTACTATTTGTATGGCTGGAGAGAGTGTAGGTAGCTTTAGCAGAAATCCTCAATTTGTTTTCAAGTTCTAAATTTTATTTTACATTACTCGGTGGCTTTGCTTAACAGGGTGTTTTTATAAGTGTTCTTGCTACATCTCCTTTGTATTTTATTGCATATGCCATTCAAACCCAGTATACACAATTGTAAACATCTCGCACGTGAAGGGTTTTTTGGCCTGTGATGTACACTACAAAGCTCAATGCCCAACTAATTACACTGTAAGTAACTGATAAAGAATACAGAATGTCAGGTAATTCGCGTATACGGACTGCACCACACGAATCTGTGACCAAAACTAGGTAGGAAAAACTCTTTAGTAAAAACATAAAAAAAAGACGACATCCAAGTGTGAACGTGATTGGCCGGTTGGAGTTACGTTGCTGGGAAACCGGTCAAATGGGATCAGCACAGTGTGGACACTGGATGTGGAGGATGCTGTAATAACTGCTGTTCAACAGGCACCAGCACGTAGTTCATGTCACATTGCGCAGGCAATGGACTTGTCAAGGTGGACGGTACACCAGTTTGTGTTATGAGGGCTATAACGCATACCAGTGCACCGCAACGCAGCATCTGCAGCCAGCTGATCTCCCCCTCGGTATATAGTTCTGCCAGGAACTCTCGCAACAACACGAAGCGGACCAGGATTTCTTCAGCCACATACTATGGACCGATGAAGCATGTTTCACGCGCGAAGGTGTCACAAACTCCCACAACAACCACCTGTGGGCACCTTCCAACCAACACGCCACTCGAGTTCGTGCCTATCAGCAGCCATTAAACATCACCGTGTGAGCTGTTGTTTTTGGAGATGATGGCCTCTACTTGCTACTTGAAAGGCTGAAATTGCAGTACTGCTGTTTCTTTATTGACATAATCTTACCTGGCCCGCTCAAGAATTAGCTGTGCGCCAGGTGATGTGGTTCCAACATGATGTCTCACCAGCTTATTCTGCTGCGATCGTGCCCCGACCACTGCACGATACCTACCCTCACTCTTGGACTGGCTGTGGGGGGCCTGTGGAATGGCCAACGAGGTCCTCGGACCTCACACCACTAGACTTCTTTCTGTGGGGTCACTTGAAATCACTGGTGTAGAGTAGTTTCCAAATGAGAATTAAATGCGCAGAGACGTAGAATCGTACAGACAGTCCACCTCCTCGAAACAGGGGAGTCCGCTTCAGTTTTCCCTTAGCTGGANCGAGCGAGAGAGTGGCAGGTAGGCCGCCGCCGCTTTCCATCTTTGCCGAAGCTCAGAGCGGGGGTTGTTCAGGCCCCGTGAGTGGCCCTTGACCACCCAATGGTAAAGTCATTTAGTTGGAATGGGTTGGGAGAGGATAGGCCCCTCCGCCCACTACGACGCGTGTCTGTAGTTACGGCAGTTTCTCACCGCGGAGAGTGGCAGGAAGGAGGGCGACTGCGTGCAGTAGCAGTTCTCGTCGCGCAGTCGAGGGCGTGGCAGCCTCGCACGCTGCACGCTCGCGACACGCGGGCAGGGCGTGTCTGCAGCAGCCGCGCCTTAGTTACCTGCCACCTCCCTCGTCGTCTGCCACTCCATACCTCCAGCCACGATGGCCCGTTCACAGCTCGCCCAACCAGCGACGCAGTTGCTGCATTCCCTTGTTCATTTCAATATCAAAACCAACAGCGGACTGCTTCATGCTCGAAGCACACAAGATCAAGTGCTTTAACCTCGCTCTGCTATCAAATATGAACGGAAAACCTTTTACGTAGCACACGAGCGAACGCTCCTCGATTCGACAAANAACCTCGCTCTGCTATCAAATATGAACGGAAAACCTTTTACGTAGCACACGAGCGAACGCTCCTCGATTCGACAAAATTCGTGTGCGTGTAATGCAGTTTGTGTTTCACAACAGACGGCAGTTACACAAATTTTATGCCGAATTATTTTCAAGCTATTGACATCGTCTCGTTTATGTCAAAAAACAGTTAATGTAGCCAAAAAAGAAGTGTTATGACAATTGAAAATGTTTTTTTTATCTCAAACTGGAACATGTTATAACAATAATAAACACATCTTATTGTTTTTTAAACATCTCTTTCCCATATAAGGCTTAATAAAAAATATTAAGCACGCTCATAACAATTAATTTTAATAATGTTACTTTACAAATGTACGCATAGATCCAGCGATTTAAGCTGTCCCAATATTAAATATTTATACTACGGGTTTATAAATGCATTGTTATTACATTTTGCATATTCATTACAATAATACTGCAAGTATAGAACTGTATAAACATTATTTATAGTTGACCTAGCTTAATATGCATAACCGCGCAGATTGATAACTTTTTGGGTTTATAGGGGGGGAATATGGTGGAAAGATTTGCTGTGTGTGCGATAAATACGTGCACGCTAAATAAAAATATATTTTACAAGAAATTTAGAACAATGTAGGAATGACACGAGAAGTATTCCTTCAATTCATATTATAGTTTTTACGGCCAATAATGAAATAATAGTTGCGAATAACTGCAGATATACTTCCGAAGTTATTGAATTCTTGTTTTTAATACGGCGGAATAAATTTTAGAAAAAAATAAGTTGTTGAAATGCAAACACTTGACGTTAGGCTGTGAATGTAGGCCCCACAGTTGTGCGCCACTTTAACTTGATGTATTTAGGCCCCACAGTTGTGCGCCAAATTAACTTTATGTATAATACACTAACTAGCGTTGCGCCCCACGTCCGGGCGCCACTTTCACTTGACGCTAGTCTGTGGTGGGCCCCACAGTTGGGAGCCAATTTAACTTGACGCTAGGCTGTGTACGCCCCACAGTTGGGAGCCAATTTAACTTGAAGTATTTAGGCCCCACAGTTGGGAAGCCACTTTACTTGACGCTATATCGCCTCTGTGAAAGACAGAGTGGCTTACAGTGTCGTTGTTAATGTCCCCAGGCACCGACTATATGACGCCNGTATTTAGGCCCCACAGTTGGGAAGCCACTTTACTTGACGCTATATCGCCTCTGTGAAAGACAGAGTGGCTTACAGTGTCGTTGTTAATGTCCCCAGGCACCGACTATATGACGCCTAAAGGTTAAGGGGTTTGCAATAATTTTGTCTTTTACTGTTGTATTTTGAAGGACGAATATATTGTCTCGAATTCAACACAAATGAAATACATCAGCACTGGAGAGGTGTGGTACTGTGATAATTTGGTTACTCGGATTGA
>NQII01003954.1:119423-135474 GCA_002778355.1 Clitarchus hookeri
CGCTAGTAGTTCGACTCCTGAAAGTTCACCATCTTCACTAGCTGCTATCACTACAACTGTCATCATGGCAACTATCACTTTCACTGTCAATATCGCAGTCACCACCCGTACTTATTACACATTTTATATTTATTCTTCCATGCCAAGATAATTTTCCCAGTATTCTGCTTCGTCTATTTTAAATGTGACACAGCTGGTTTCCAGTCTTTTTCTAAAATACCGTTTATTGCCTCTTCTGTTCACAATTATCTGGTTTGCTACACGAGACTTGATAGTGTTCCAGATATATTCTATGGCATTGAAATTGCAGTGAAATGGCGGCCGTCTGACTGCTTCGTGGCCACATGCTTCAAGAAGTTCGTCTACATTATACTTGCGAGCTGGGCGTTGGCGTTCAGAAACTCAAAGTTGTTATCCTATTGAAATTTATTCTTCATACTAAATATTGTTTACCATGGGCCATTTATGGATATTCACCTAACGCGATGCTATTGATGGGGCTTTACTTTTCTGCCCTGAGTGATAGGATACATTGTCCATTACAATAATGCACCTAATGGACAGATTAGGTATAAGTTTATCCAACACCCATTCGGACAATTTTCGAACTTCATTTCATTGAGGTAATCACCACTTTTCGTTTTGAACTTGAAAAAAAGTAGTGCTCCCGTAACTAATCCCGTATACGAACCTGCATGGACAATAATCCACCTTTGGACTGCTCTATCGTTCTTCAGTACACCGGGAGTGTCTGGATGTTGCCAGCATTTACCGACACTATGTGCTCCATGCATGCGCATAACAATACATACGTAAACAACAGGCATTTATCTTTCCCCCAAACTGTCATACTCTCTCATTCTTCTTAAGCACCTTTCCCTCGAAACAACAGTGTTTGTTCTCTCCATCAGTGCACGTCTCTTATTTTTTGCACTTCCTCAACTTGAAACCAATATTCATTATTATTTTTCGCAAAGCTTCATTGCTTCCATAAAAATTAATTGTCTGTTCGCTGTAGAGAGAGTAGCTTTTTAAAAGTAGGAACTTATTTTCTGTGGTGTCTATAAATGTTTTGAATTGTGCGGCGAACAACAAATAAATCAAAGTAATCCAAAACTAATTTTCTGCTCATCGTCTTTCTTTCTTTTCCCTGGTGTGCATACTTCTTTATCTGTTAGTTCTGATACAGTAATTTCCTTATGTATTTTGCATTGTCGCCACCGATTTCCCCGCCACAGCTGCTGCTCTTTTCGTGGCATTTTCACTGGGATAAGTAGGTCTTCCAGAAATTTTATCGTCATCAAAAAACGCAATTCCGTTACCAATAATAACCTGGCCTTCGATATGAATAGTAAGACATGTCTTACTCGAGCATGCCGTGACTTACTCTATGGTAAATACCTCTCGCAAAACTGAGATGTTCGCTTTGCATGCGTACAAACTATTCAGTAGATATCGGTGACATTATTGCTTCCCTATGATGGGCTCGCTGGACCTTCCCCGCCTCGATCTGACCTCCCTGAGCCAAGTCAAGACATGTGACCACATTCTTTCCAGATATTTTGTTGACGTTGCCGAGAAATATTCCAGAGTATCCCATAGCTGACGGGACCAACAACTTTAGCACATCCAGCGATGAAAAAAATTATTATTTTTAAGCCGGACAAAATTATAAAAAAAAAAATTTTATATTATAAAAAATGTTTTTTCTCAAAACCAGTTCATATTATTTCATTAAACTTATTTCAGGGTACTCATATATTTNTCTCTTGCAATACCTTGTCTATACCATTAAAAATGGAACAATATCATATAGTAAAGAATTGTGTAGAATAAAAAACCTAAAAAGACTCGACGGGACATATGTCTATCTATAACAGAGAAATACTAATAAGCGTTTTTACCATTTATTTCACAAGGAACATTCAATGACGAAGTTTTTCACCTTGCACTCATTGAAATTGAAAAATAAGTGCAGTACTTTACGTAACAAAATATATACTAAAACCTGGCCAGAGTATATAGCTATTAATAAAAAAAACAATTCAATCGGTAAAGTGGTTCTCGAGTGATAAGCTCACTAACAGGCAGACAGACAGAGAGACGTTAAGTTTTATAGTATGTATAGAAGATTAACACTAAGTAAAATTCTACTTTTAAAAAAAAAACATAAACAATAATTCTGTAGTCCACGCGAGTGGAGCCGCGGGCACAGCTAGTACAAGATACAATTTTGAGGCGGCGTATACATTATATATATTAATATAAGTAATATTACATGTATATAAAATAATATTTACCCCAAAAAGTGGCAAAAATTATAAAAACAATATTTTTTCACGAAAACTTATACTAACTGGGATTTTTGAGGTCTGTGATTACGAAATTTATGTTCAAATTAATAATTTAAAAGTCGTTCATCTAATATGTTTTATAAAAACAAAAATAAAACATTCAAATATGTACAATATGCATATTAAATGTACGTTATTTTATTTTAAGTACTCATTTTGAATTTCGTCTGTTGTAGATACAGGAAAAATGAATTTAATGTATACATGTCCTTTTTAAATGTCGTAAACATTGCATGCGTAAAATATATTTGACAACGTCACTAGGGAAACCCGTAAGAGTATATAAAGAGCTAAGAAGAAAAACAAATAATAATAATAATACAGAAACCAGTATGTCAACATACAATAAAAGTGCACAATTAAAAAATACACGAATACATCTTCTGTAAGTGAAAGGACACCAAACCTTAGATTACCTAATAATAGTGTGGAAGGTGCACTATAATCATAAATCAGCATTTCCAATCGGAATTAGTATTGTCAGAATCCTTGGGTGTATCTGATGGTCCATGGTTGGAGCAGTACAGTAGTTGTATGGCATCTGGCAACATTTGCTTCATTATTTCCTGAGCGAGCTTTCTTAGACTACAAATCATCGGATATGAAAATAGCAGTAACCAACTGAAAACGTCTTCTATGGTCTTTATTCTAGAACATTTCCTGGAAAATTCTTCACGATTTTTCTTCATATCCTTATGCCTAGCCTCTTGATCATCTTCAGATAATTGCTAGATTGGCAACAAAGCGGAAGATATTATTTTGGGGCCGTGAAGTAACCATTTATGCACAGTTTTCGGCATGAATTACAATGAATATTTTTCTTCGTTTATCCTTGCATTTTGAAGAGTATAATCAAGAAAAATATTGTTTTTAATTTCGTGAACACTTGAAATCTACGTTTTTACCGGCAACAGATACACTCACTGCCGAGTTTTCAAAAAAACCTCGAGCAGTATTGCCATCATTTGTGCTTCTGTATCTAGACTTCGGACGGTCGACAATCAGTCCTAAATCAGAATCCAATTTATTTTTAATCAATTTTTTTCTGTCACTCAAAATAGTTTTTTCTTCCTCAAAACATGCTTGCCACTTTCCAATAGTCAGATTTTATGAAGAATGCCAAATACAATAAAATAAATGAATCCACATATGCAATGTAGACATGCCAATTCCAAAAAGGGATATGTTTAGTTCCTTATGTAGTACCGTTTCAATGTCGTTAAAATTCTTGGACTTTGCTTCACAAAAATTGCAACGCAACGAAGATGTTGACACTGCGTTACGCACTTTACCATCTATAATGGTAAACAACATTTTGTATGTAACTGAAATCTCCTTCCCAATGAATGTTGACTCAGCGGACCGAGCGATTCAGTTTACTGCTCAATACTAATTTTTTTTCACTGACAATGCACTTGTTGTTTTCACAGAGAAGCTGTAGTCTTATTGGCCTACAGGGTCTGAGAGATGAGGGCCTTGTATTTTTCCATGCAACGATTTAATTTCGTGATTTCGGTTCAGAAGATACAAGTTGNTATAATGGTAAACAACATTTTGTATGTAACTGAAATCTCCTTCCCAATGAATGTTGACTCAGCGGACCGAGCGATTCAGTTTACTGCTCAATACTAATTTTTTTTCACTGACAATGCACTTGTTGTTTTCACAGAGAAGCTGTAGTCTTATTGGCCTACAGGGNACTGACAATGCACTTGGTGTTTTCACAGAGAAGCTGTAGTCTTATTGGCCTACAGAGTCTGAGAGATGAGGGCCTTGTATTTTTCCATGCAACGATTTAATTTCGTGATTTCGGTTCAGAAGATACAAGTTGCACTCTTACAAAAGACGTCGAGAACACATTCGCATCCGAATTAGAATCGCCGTTGAGATTACTCGTACTCGCTGTGTCAAGAGCTCTCATCACATCCCCGTTTACAAACCAAACATAACGCACGCACATCTCCAGGATCTAAAATTTGTATCACTTCTTCTTGGACTAGTAAAATACGTTGACAGGTGTGCTCTAACGAACTTTATAACTCAACCCCGCGCTTTTATCAGTCCCTGAGATACTAGTACGCGGTGGACAGCAACTTGATTTCGCTTCCCTTACTGCTTCATAACTGGGATACAATTTGCAGTTCTTCTTTCTTGCTGTTGATATTTTTAAACTGTATTTGCGTATACACAATTAAGCTTCAACCATTATTGACAAAGCTTCATCTGCGGGTAGTGACTTAAGGACGTTCGCGTTACTTTGTCGACATTCCAGAACTAGGAATATTCACCAGAAGCTGAATGATCCTATCCTATTTTAAAATACATATAGGTCCATGCATGCAAATACGAATTAAAATATTTGCTGAAAATGGTTAAACAAAATAATATATATATTAAGACGAAAATAATCTATACCAACGAAACTGAAACCACAGAAACGTGATTTAAATTGTTACCACAAGGAGGACGATATTAATAATGGCCTACCTGTTCAAAAACGTTACATGGAATCCGTCTCCTAGAAATATGAAGTTATTTACATAATACGACTTCTGAAAATATGAAACATAAAGATATGCAGTTTATGTTTCACATCACTCCAAACAGCAGTAACACATTAAGTGTACACTGGCAATCATATCACAGTCGTTTAAAACATGCTGTTTGCTACGCTAGTAGTTCGACTCCTGAAAGTTCACCATCTTCACTAGCTGCTATCACTACAACTGTCATCATGGCAACTATCACTTTCACTGTCAATATCGCAGTCACCACCCGTACTTATTACACATTTTATATTTATTCTTCCATGCCAAGATAATTTTCCCAGTATTCTGCTTCGTCTATTTTAAATGTGACACAGCTGGTTTCCAGTCTTTTTTCTAAAATACCGTTTATTGCCTCTTCTGTCCACAATTATCTGGTTTGCTACACGAGACTTGATAGTGTTCCAGATATATTCTATGGCATTGAAATTACAGTGAAATGGCGGCCGTCTGACTGCTTCGTGGCCACATGCTTCAAGAAGTTCGTCTACATTATACTTGCGAGCTGGGCGTTGGCGTTCAGAAACTCAAAGTTGTTATCCTATTGAAATTTATTCTTCATAATCAATATTGTTTACCATGGGCCATTTATGGATATTCGCCTTACGCGATGCTATTGATGGGGCTTTACTTTTCTGCCCTGAGTGATAGGATACATTGTCCATTACAATAATGCACCTAATGGACAGATTAGGTATAAGTTTATCCAACACCCATTCGGACAATTTTCGAACTTCATTTCATTGAGGTAATCACTACTTTTCGTTTTGAACTTGAAAAAAAGTAGTGCTCCCGGAACTAATCCCGTATCCGAACCTGCATGGACAATAATCCACCTTTGGACTTCTCTATCGTTCTTCAGTACACCGGGAGTGTCTGGATGTTGCCAGCATTTACCGACACTATGTGCTCCATGCATGCGCATAACAATACATACGTAAACAACAGGCATTTATCTTTCCCCCAAACTGTCATCCTCTCTCATTCTTCTTAAGCACCTTTCCCTCGAAACAACAATGTGTGTTCTCTCCATCAGTGCACGTCTCTTATTTTTTGCACTTCCTCAACTTGAAACCAATATTCATTATTATTTTTCACAAAGCTTCATTGCTTCCATAAAAATTAATTGTCTGTTCGCTCTAGAGAGAGTAGCTTTTTAAAAGTAGGAACTTATTTTCTGTGTTGTCTATAAATGTTTTGAATTGTGCGGCGAACAACAAATAAATCAAAGTAATCCAAAACTAATTTTCTGCTCATCGTCTTTCTTTCTTTTCCCTGGTGTGCATACTTCTTTATCTGTTAGTTCTGATACAGTAATTTCCTTATGTATTTTGCATTGTCGCCACCGATTTCCCCGCCACAGCTGCTGCTCTTTTCGTGGCATTTTCACTGGGATAAGTAGGTCTTCCAGAAATTTTATCGTCATCAAAAAACGCAATTCCGTTACCAATAATAACCTGGCCTTCGATATGAATAGTAAGACATGTCTTACTCGAGCATGCCGTGACTTACTCTATGGTAAATACCTCTCGCAAAACTGAGATGTTCGCTTTGCATGCGTACAAACTATTCAGTAGATATCGGTGACATTATTGCTTCCCTATGATGGGCTCGCTGGACCTTCCCCGCCTCGATCTGACCTCCCTGAGCCAAGTCAAGACATGTGACCACATTCTTTCCAGATATTTTGTTGACGTTGCCGAGTAATATTCCAGAGTATCCCATAGCTGACGGGACCAACAACTTTAGCACCTCCAGCGATGAAAAAAATAGTTATTTTTAAGCCGGACAAAATTATTAAAAAAATTTTTAATATTATAAAAAATGTTTTTTCTCAAAACCAGTTCATATTATTTCATTAAACTTATTTCAGGGTACTCATATATTTAAACTAGCAGTAATCAGTTAAATTTTAAAAACAGTGCAGCGTTTAGCAAACGTTCTAAGAAAATCTTAATGACGTGTCTGCTCTAGAAAAAATAAATCGTTTTCGTAGCTGTTAAAAATTTATTTGTGGAAAATTTGGAAGTTGTGGACGGTCTCCTGAATGACGCAAGACATCTGCTTGAGGACTTTCCTGAGACCAGCTCTCGAGACTATAGTGCACGTATGCAGTCCCAATCACTTTAACGAGGACGTGGTAGTTTGACTTATGTAATCTGTGATATTCACTTGGACGACGACAGTACGATTCTGCTTCTCTCTATAACCACTCACGCGTCTTTGTCGAGACTGCCTGTACGCAGGCGCGAATGTGACAATTATTATCACAAAATTTAATTTTATGCCCTACCAACGCGGGTTAGCGCCCTGCCCTCCAAAACCAAAACGGTTAAAAACTCTTCGAAAATGGTTTAGTCCGTCTTCAATAAACCAACCAATCACGAGTGCGATAGAAGCAAATTTCTCATCGCGCCACTCATTTGGTATGACAACGAATCAACAATCTGTTCAGTAACTAAGGCCTTCGTAAACAAACCAACATTAAGCAATCATGAATTACTTATAAATCGCTTGCAAATAAAAATAAAACATACAATTTCCTGAGCAGATAATTAACATAATAAATAATATTATTACTGTTTTCAACAAAAATAGCATATATATGAAAATAATATTATGTTTTATAAACACATAAAAAAACATATCGATATAATTCTGCTGATGGTTTAGTTTAACAACGTTACACGAAGAGTAACGGTACGTGGATATGTTTTTAAAAATAATTTTGTAAACATTGATGTGATTAGTTTTTCACTAATTTTGGCTTAAACGAATGCGTGTGCTCGTATATTCCGCTGAAACCAAATACTTGGCCATAAAATTAGTGGAACTGTCTCATACGCGCTGGAAAATAGTCTATAATTTATTTTACCTCCCGTTGAGAAATTTATGAAGAGCGTATTTTCACTGATGCTTAGCGCGCTGCTGTCTCAAAAGTCCAATAACATCAGCGATCGAATAACGAGGGAAAATTTATATCAACGTCGTAAAACAAAAGGTTAAAAACACGGGACCACCTCTATCAAGATATTGGTTTCTTCTATGGCTGTAACCCGTTATATGACAGAGCGCTCGTTCCGCAGACCCCGGTGTCGTTTTTGTCAAGTATGGATATCTTTATTAGTGAAACTGAGATACTGTCGGCAATTATTAAATTTAAATCGAAGAAATTAGCCATATTTTATAACAATCGTAATAAATGGAAAAGGATCATAATGTCTGGAAACATCATTCTACCTTTGCGTCACACGTGCAGACAGTAACCGACATGCCGAGGCAAGTAATATCACACAAAAACTACAACTACAAGTGAGGGCTATTAAAGAGAAAAATGCACATTGGCACCATACCAATTATTGTAACATTTAACACTCTTTATATACGTTTCTCACATTAGATCATAATAATTGTAAACACATACATACATAGACGCTCCAGAAATAAACATGATTATTCTTAAGACAGTTTAGTAACGTATCATGATGCATAAACGTTTAAATTCGTAGTAGCATTTAGATAACGCAGTACGAAAAATACAGAAATCGTAATTGTGGCTGTAACTTGCTTTTATGTCTTTATCTCAATAACTTCGTAGGTCACTGTGCGTTAGTAAAATTAAGTCTTGTTGGAGTTCTATTGAAATGTTTCCATTCAAAACTCCTACGACCATTATTTAAATAATATCACACGTTTCTTGTATTCTAAAGCTCTCACAATACTTCGAGTTTACTAGGAGATATATTATGCTTATATCAATATATCCAATACGATATGAAATCACAAATGATTATGCCATAACGTGGATTCCAGTCGAGGTTTGAGACAAAAACTTGTAATATTTTTTTCACTGAACCCAAAAAAATAGTATGCAAACTTATGTAAATCCGCAGTCCGCACTATGTTTCCAAGAACATGCATGGTTAATTTTCCTCAGAAGCGTTATGTTCGCAGTACTTATGACAGCAGCCAGAAAATAATATTGGGAATAATTACATTCTCAATTTAACTGTTTTCGTTTTACTTTGACATGTATTAATTTTTCTCGTTTGTGGTGGTAATTCATTTTTGTTTCTCTCTCCCTCAAACATATTTATTTATATGTATATGCGTGTGCCCACACACAGCAACACACAATATATTTCTCAGGTTTTATTACTTAACATTTCTTCGTATTTACTGTTTTATTTAATCTTTTTTAGGATATATAGGAAAACAATGTTGTTTAAAGCTAAAGTTAAATGATCATTGAATTATTTTTACTTTCAAAATTAATTGATTCGAAGTATTTCTGTGGAGATATTATTTCCCACTACATATTTTATAAATATAAAATTTTTTTGAGATGCGTTCGGCATATGCAGTGAAAGAAGGATAAATGCAGTGTTTGAAGAAAAACGCACGTGCCATTACCACCTTTCAAAACTTACACCGTAGCTATGTACAACATATTTCACAAACGTACATAGTTTAAATGTCAAATATATATGTTGCATTTTGGTTTCTGTTGTAAGTTATTAATAGAAAAACTTGCAGTTACTTATAATCAACCTGTATTTCATTTGAAATATACTTGAAATACTAGCATTTGGTAGTTTAAATACTAAGAACCCAGCTTCCAGGGATTCGTTTACTGATAACGATGTTTTACTCAGCGTAATAAAACAAAGGCATGTCACAAGGTTGAAATCCGCCGTGCGTGTAAGTTTTCCGACGGATTAAAATTTTCCGGTGTCTTGTCATTACCACTCGCAGATTAAGAAGCTGCAAAATAGGCATAATACCCAATCCTGAACCCAGGAAGTAATTGTTCTACTCACGTGAAATCCTAGATACTGCCCCGAACAATATTTTATATTCCTGGCAGCTTTACATAGACGTCCTCGCAATATAACCACATAGGCGTATAACTAAAAAGAAAATAAAATGATTGTTTCAAAAAATTTCGTGTTAATTACGTTTGGGCAAACAGTTGATAGATTTGTTTTTGTAGGCTAAATAAATATCGAAATGCTATCGGTAGTATCGATAGAGATCAATTCCACGTTATTAATATTGTATTAGATCGGAAGGAAAAGATAAATAGTAAAGTTTCATATTTGTTAAATAGTTTTCAGCGTGGGTCTTTATACTAAATTAATTAAAACCAGGCAGTTATTTTAAATCTGGGTTACAGTTGAGAGCGCTTCGACTGAAAAACTTATCAATATTAAATACGTGCCAGCTAGTTTAATAAATAAATATTCATTTCATTTTGTATTAGAATATTATTTGAGAACAAATAAAATAATGTCATTTATTCGAGTATGCGAATACACAGTTTAATTGCAGATTACACATTTTAATATATGCTGTGATAACAAACACTGTTTTTTTTTACCCAAGTAATAACAAAATAAAACAGAAATTCTCATTTCCCCAACTTCTAAAACGAAATGTATATAAAGTTTGCAGACATTTATATATTATATCCTGTGTTTATATTTGGCTGTTGTAGTTGTTGCAAAGAATTATCAATAACTGAAGTGTTGAGATCCAAAACGAAATGTGTCACGCCGGATATATATTTTGAGGTATATTAGAACAAACGCTCTTGCTGTGTGCTTTATTATCCCTGAGTGCTCTAATTTGTAGATTTTCAGTGAAGGAATAGCGAAATTTACTAAAATAACGTTAAATTACTTGAATTAAATAATAACTATTTAATTAGCATACAAATCACTTGAACCTCTCTTTTTTTTATCGAAACAATGTTAAATGTAAAACAATTAAACATCTAATTTTGGAACTTGATAAGCTATTATAAATTTTAATATGTACCTATATACATATGTGATAATTTTCCGTATTTTAATACTTCTAAAAATATATATTACACACTATTGAAACTCTAAAGGAAAATATGGACAAAATAAACTTTTACACTCCTGGTTTCTGACGTATTATGTGCTCATAATTATGTTCTCGTCAGTTTGTTAAATGGCTTAGTTTTTACGAAGGGCAATCTTGCTCATTGTTGTGCCAGATGCCAACACTCACGCCTGATCACTGACTCATATTGTCAGTGTGTTTTGTACAGCTGTCAGAAATCTTTATTCAAAATACGCTTCCCACAGGGAAAACAAATTATTAATAAATATTTTTTCGGTTTGATTAAGAAAAGTGTAATTTTTATATTAAACAGAAGAGTCTTGGCAACCGGCCACCCGTGATAGTGAACCGCACTCGATTGCTGGAGGGGCAAGATGCATTTTCCCATGTGTGAAACATATACTGCCACTAGCCGGATGACTTTACCTAGAAAGTCAGAAACTTTCTTGTACTCCATCGTTGCCTCATGTTAGGATTTCAACCCATGCCGCCTTAAGAGAGTATGGCATCAGCGATCCACCTCGATCTCCCGAAGAGGGAATATGAGGTACAGTGCGCATGCAAGGTGCGCAGAATCCTTTCAGTGTTCCAACATTGAGCTGCTTTTATGCCAATAGCTTTATCCACGAAAAGAATATAGTATTTCAGGTTATAATACTCTTAATGTAAGTAAGTGCTTTGAGAAGTTTGTTCACTTTTCTAACATTGTTTTGATGCTATTATAAAAGCTTGCAAATCATATTTTTTTCACGTACAAGAAGTTACTGATATAAATAATTAATTTACTTTCCTCTACATAGCTGAAAATTATTTTTAATGCCGTTTTTAAAAGCTTATATGGTAGGCAAGACGTGACGTCTCGTTGACAGCAATATCATTTCAGGTGAAACTAGCAACATATTCAAAATTAATGAGACAATTACAAATACACACGTTCCATACCCGGGACTTGAACCTAGAAAACTTACCATTAGCTAGCTTTACAGAGGTAGGATTTAGAGCAATAACTTCGGATATAATATGTGTAATGTTTTAAATGGTAGAGTTTGCCGATCTTAAATATTCACAGGGCCGTCTATTTGAAAATAAGTATCTGAGCCACTTAAATTATGTTAGTTTAGATGACCCAGTGTAGCGCTACTTGTGTAAATAATTTTGTGGAAATCAGTTGATTGGTCAATGAGAGTGGCATAAAAACTATCTTCTTGTTTGGTGCTATCGTACGAAATTGCCAGAAAAAGGTTTTTGTTTACGATGCTTTTATTACATAGATACTGTCAGCGTGAAAAGTTTGGCTGAATAAAAATAATCGATTTACATATACATATAAAATCTATATATTTATATGGTCGATATTTAAAAAATATGTCTGACCCCACTTTTATCAAGTAAGTTTACATTAGCTTGTGTATAACTAACAGTGCGCAAGATTTGGTGGAAATTAATTTAATTGTTCCGGAAATATGGCGAAATGTTAAATTTTCTCACCAGACACTATTTTGCAAAAAGGCCGCCAAAGAGGATCTTTGTATGCATAATTGATTCTTGTAATGAACACTGTTAGTGTAAAAATTAGGTTATATTTTCAATAATTAGTTCATTGATATAACATACTAACCTAAATTATTTATATTAACATAGGCCTGCCACACCTAAAATATGTTAGTTTACATTGTAAAGTTGGGCACAACAGTTACAGCGCCGGCTAACTACTCAGAGGTAGAACACGAGACTCAGTAAAATGGACGCTGATTAATTAAGAATGAAGGTCAAGTTCCAGATTTTTTTGTTATATATGTTTATTTACTCTTGAAGTGACACATTTCACAGCCGAAGTTCGTAATATGCAGAGTATGAAACGTACACAGATAACTAGATATAAGCAGAACAGAGACACAGTCGTTTACTTATTAATTCTTGTTATAAAAACTAGCATCTCAGGAAATATGAAATGCGGCTACCTCCCACACCGGCAGAGAAATAATATAGCAAAGTCTAGTTGCCGATGTGGGGGTTCTCGTCATGCCCGACGCGGCCTAGGCAAGCATTGTAAGACGACTGANCACACGCTCTCCACATGTTATCGATACCGACACGTTAACGAAACTTCGTTGTTGGAACTAAAACTCTCGACGTCAACATTCAGATAAACGATATTCTCGTACAACAAAACTTGTTGACGCATTCTGAAAAAGCTAAAAAATGCTGATGATTTACAAAAACTGAAAACTACGACATTCAAAATGAAACGGTAAACAGACTTCTGATAAACAAGCTATCGCGGTAAAATGAACCACCACTGCTTTTAACTTCAAACCCGATAAAATATTACGAAACTTTGCAAAGCATAAGAAAAACTAACAAAATTGAAACACGTGTCCCGAAAATTAAGAATACGGCGTCATTAGAACATATCCGACTGTAGCACTTCTTGGATGTAAAACTCGGTGAAAATTGGTTTATTGATTCTTAAGACACGGCATTATATAACCATTTTTTTCATGCAACGATCTCCATAAATGAGAGACAATAAGGTTTCGAGTCTTAAGTACAGTCGATGATTGTCATAGATACACTATACAAAGTAAAGTAAAAAATTATTTACATAGTTCCATGGATATAACACACTAAGCTTAAATCTTTTTACTGGTGCCATTCGGAAAAAAGGAGACTTGCATACTAAAAATTATTATGTCCTACCACAGTAAACCGTCTTCGCCAAAATTTCAAAGAAATTGGTTGATTGTTTCCCGAGATATGACATAAAAAGTGTATTCTTTCATGTGGGGCTATCTTATAAAATGGGGGGAAATTAGGTTTTCCTTGGGAAAATTTGATAGGTATTATAGATACTGGCAGTATACAAAGTTGAGATGAAATTTGTGTTGTAGTTTTGTAGATAAAACATTCTGCGCAAAAATTATTATATGGCCGCCATTTTCAAAATATATGTATCTGGCCCTCTTAAAGTTTATCAGTTTACATAGTCTACCATAGTGCTACTTGTTTGCCAAATTTGGTATAATTTTTTTTCGGAGATATTGTGAAGTATTAAATTGTCATGTGATATTATTTGACAAAATGGCGGACAAAAATATTTTGTGTTTAAACATTTGATAGATTTAATATGCAGCCAGCATACAGAGTTGCGTTGGGATTAATAACATGGTTTCGATGATATAACACACAAAACTAAAATAGCTGTACGGTCGCCAATNGATATAACACACAAAACTAAAATAGCTGTACGGTCGCCAATTTAAAAATAAGTGTCTGAACTACTTAAAACATATTAGTTAACATCACGTGCCGCAGTACTACTTGTTTGCCATATTTGGTAGGAATCAATCAATTGTTTCCCAAATTATAATATTAAAANTCACGTGCCGCAGTACTACTTGTTTGCCATATTTGGTAGGAATCAATCAATTGTTTCCCAAATTATAATATTAAAATTTAATTACTCGTGTGACACAATCTTACAAAATTTAGGACAAAAGAGGCTCCATTTCAATAAATTTGATGTTTGTTATATATACTCATAGTATAAAAAGTTAACTTGGAATGGATATTACATGGTTCCGAAGACTTAGCATATTTTGGTAAAATGACTAAATGGGCTTCATTTTGAAAATAAGTCTCGGACATACCTAAAACATATTTGTACATATCAACTGCCGCAGTAATACTAGTTTGCCAAATTATGTAAGAATCCGTCCATTGTATCCCGAGATATTACACAAAAACTTTATTAATTCATGTAGCGCTATCTTTCCAAATGTCGGAGATACTGTCAGCTTACAAAATTTGGTTGATATTTATCAAACGGTATGGTAATTTTACCAAATGAACCTTAAATATTTGTATGGTCACCATTTTGAAAACAAGTGCCTAATAAAACGTAATTATTTCTATTTCTCTGGCCTATCATTGTATTCCTTACGTGCAAAATTTGGTNAAACAAGTGCCTAATAAAACGTAATTATTTCTATTTCTCTGGCCTATCATTGTATTCCTTACGTGCAAAATTTGGCGAAAATTTTTTGAGTAGTTTTCGGCGAAATATTGCGTAAAATTTATTATTTAATGTGGTGCTATCTTCCAAAATGACAGACCAACAAAAATAGCTACCCCTGAATTCAATGCTTACACACTGCGCTGTCAATGNCAAAATGACAGACCAACAAAAATAGCTACCCCTGAATTCAATGCTTACACACTGCGCTGTCAATGTACAAAATTTGGTTTTAAACCGGTTGAATGGTTTCCCAGATATGACATATCACCGTAAATTTTTTTAATGGCCGCTGCGCTGTTTTGAAAGTAAACGGCCGGCGTGGTCGAAAAATATAAACGTTAGGTGTCCTTTCTTAGTACTATTAGTGTACCGACTTTGGTGAAATATGGTTCAGGCGTTCAAAAATTGATAGGGGGAGACACACACGCACACACATATACACACATACACACGCAGGGGAACAGACAGGAAAGTGATCTCATTAGCCTTTTTCTCCTTTTGAAGGTAACCTAAAAACAATATATTTTTAAAATTAAGATTTTTAGTATATCAAAGTTTCTTAAGTATGTTCAATTTACCATTTGCATAGTATGAATACTTGAGTGGTATTACCTAAATTAAATTAACTGTTTTATCTAGATGCTATCGTAATATTATAATAAATTGCTTTCCTCAGGATAATTAAACAAAATTTATAAATGTTGCATTATTCAGCTTAATAATCATACAATACAATAATCGGGAAACAATTAAGTGATTCCCACCTAATTCAAGAGACAAATTTTACTGTTGTAGACCATTTAAGTAAAATACACATATATAATTTGATACTAGTACCTCAAACACCACATTTATATTTATCTTCACCCATTATTTTATTCTCCTTGTAGCGTAAGATTCATCACATACAAAACCCTAAGAGTTAATAGAACTGTTGTGGCGGTAGGATTCTGGGGATCCAGAATTTACCGTGNTTCATCACATACAAAACCCTAAGAGTTAATAGAACTGTTGTGGCGGTAGGATTCTGGGGATCCAGAATTTACCGTGACGTATTTTCTGAACTGTTTAAACTACGTGTTGGAATCAGCTTCGTTGTTACGGGAGGGGGACATGTGTTGCATGTCCCTCGCATTAGTAAAAAAAAATTTTTTTATTTGTTAAATATAGGACAGAATATTATGCTTACCAAAAAATATTAGCTTTATTCTTTTTTGTAGTAATGTGTGATAATATGAGGAACAGAGCCATACAGTATAGTA
>NQII01003954.1:143110-153454 GCA_002778355.1 Clitarchus hookeri
TTTAAAAACACTACTGACAATGAATTCTTCCGGTCCAGCTGCACCATCTTGTGTGTTCAATTCAATCTGAACTATACTTGGATTTTTTCCGCAAATTATCATTCTCAGCCGGTTTAGTGCATCAATATGAGACGGACGGTCGTTCACTCCTCCTTATGTCATTTTGGCTGAACAAATTTTATAGGCAGTCTTGGTTGGCTCTGTGGGACAGAATGTATTTAATGCTGGGGTACTGCAGTTGCAGATCCGAAAAGAACTGCTTGATGGAAGTTATGGATGTTTTAATAATGGCCTTCCGAAAAATTTGTAGTGATTTTCGCCCCGTAACATTTTATTTCATTAATATTTCCTAACAGTAAATCTAAAATGCAATTTTGTGCTTTTTTATTCAAAATAAAGCACATTTGGGTTGAAGTGTTTCAGAATATTGCTTATTTAGAACATAACTGCTCATCAGATCAAACCAGGAGTTTATTAAATCAATGAAATCTGCAATGATGGTGGCTTCCTCTACTTTGCTATATTTTCTAATTGCAGTTGCTGTTGTGTGAGATAGAAACTCAGCGGCCAGTCTGACTTTCTCTCTTTGAGTTTTTCTACATTATACATTAAGTGTAGATAACGTGTGACAAGAATGCACTTATAAAGATGTGATATCCACAATTAAATCCTTTACTGAATATTTGTTAGCAAAGTTTCCACTGGGCCACATGAAACCATTGTCAAGNATTAAATCCTTTACTGAATATTTGTTAGCAAAGTTTCCACTGGGCCACATGAAACCATTGTCAAGAAACCAGTTTATAATGAGTTTGAGAAGATGTGGCACATCAGGTAAAAAGTAAATGAAGCATTCACTTGATACTNAGTTTATAATGAGTTTGAGAAGATGTGGCACATCAGGTAAAAAGTAAATGAAGCATTCACTTGATACTGGATAACTGAATGTTATATTCGAAACAGACACACCTAATCCTTTCCAAAGTGCTAAGTTGCCACCACCACAATCTCCGACACATGCTACAACTCGAAACACATAGTTATACAGCTCAATTATAATAAAATTCAATTTGAATACTGTTATTTTTTGTCGACATCTATGTATACTGGCAACCTCCATGAAGACAGTAAACCTCTTGCCTTAATGACTTGCGCTTGACTGTGTGGCCCCACAATGCGATCTGCAGCTTTATCATACTCGTTGAAAAGTTTTACCTGTAACAATTGTTTACCCATAAAAGTTGCTACGTAAAATACACTTTAATTACATAAAATGAGTGCCGACAATTTTACAAATAAGTTTTATCATATTTTTTGCAGTATTTCTGCGAAATGAAGAAATATTTGTAAGGGGAGTGAGTTCTTAAAAAAAAAACTTACAAGAAATAACTGACTGAGCTTTACGTTTTAAGATCGTTATATTTGTGAAGTAATAAAATATTAATCAAATGAGAAGTATTTGTGAATATAAAATACCTTAAACAATAAAATAAAATGTGAATATATATTTTAAGATCGCTTATCTTATTTCTCCTCAATCGCCTGTCTCATTTTTCTTATTTATTTACTCTAAATATAATAAATTTTTATTACGTAGGAATGAAAATTACTACATTATAAATTTATAGTAAATTTGATTGTGAATTTAATTATACTAATTACTGAGCGCGGTGGTGCAATGTCAACACGTTGGACTCCCATTCGGGAGGATGCGGGTTCCTGTCCCGGTCCGACAATTCTAATTTTAGTTTTCCATGGTTTCACTCCAGTCAAATGCTAGTATGGTCCCTTAACAAAGGGCATGGCCAATTCCCTTCAATTGTGGTGGTTTTGTGTGTGCGCGTCTCCAATGACCCCGCTGTCGATAAGACTTTAAGCAAAAGTAATGAAAAAAACATATTAAATAGAAAAATTAACTTACTTTTAATTCATCAAATAGTAGAACTGTTATTTCCTCCTTCCTTTAAGTCTAGAACACCAATTTCCATAAACATTGGTACATCCTTAAGTATTCCTTCCCTCATATTGATGCGTGACGCCCAGTGACGCAGTCATGTTAGCGCGGGAAGAGGAAAAAGAATTTCATTGCGAAGGAACATGTATCCTCTCTTTCCAAAGTACCTCAAAGTATTGNAAGTAATGAAAAAAACATATTAAATAGAAAAATTAACTTACTTTTAATTCATCAAATAGTAGAACTGTTATTTCCCCCTCCCTTTAAGTCTAGAACACCAATTTCCATAAACATTTGTACATCCTTAAGTATTCCTTCCCTCATATTGATGCGTGACGCCCAGTGACGCAGTCATGATAGCGCGGGAAGAGGAAAAGGAATTTCATTGCGAAGGAACATGTATCCTCTCTTTCCAAAGTACCTCAAATTATTGTATATGGCTTATTAACGTCCCCCGGTGTTTTGCCTCAAGGCTTACAAACTGACTTATGGTAAAAGCCATGGAGTGTCAGTGAGCAGGCCACGTCATCCGCGATAACAACAATGTATTTTTAAGGACTAGCAACAAGACTATTGGCCAAGGAAGTTTGACCCGAGCGAGCCGTTTGAGTAACGGTACATTGAGTGGTGCGCGCTGACGTCACTATGACGCAGCGACTGGCCAGTCGAGACTGCAGCTAAGGGCAAAACTTGTATCTAATACTCGTTTGCACGTTGGTACGGCTACTGTTTTGCAATAATATATCAAACATTTTCTTTTCTTTGATATACTTATATTGCTGCCAGAAAAATATTTATATAAAATTAAATCCGCATTAACTTATGCAAGAAAAGAGTAGATGAACATCGCGTTTCATGCTCATGAAATCATTCCGCAGAATACCCTCCTACAGAATTAGCTGAAGATAACTGTTAAATATTAATCAGACCTAATGAAACCAATATACTCATATTACATATACACAAATCTGTCCTGCGGTGTTAAAATAAATTAACAAAAAAAATGTAATTTTAGTATGTTAGCAAAAGTTACTTATACAGTATATGTAATAACAAAGTTCTTACACAAAAACAAGCATGCTGACGAATATCAATATATTACCTTAAGGTCAGTGCTTCTGAAGAAGCCGTGCAAGCTTTCTCTGATTATTCTTTTCCGCACACTTGACTTTCGCTTGACAATTTAGATGCCGCATTCTTATAAATGTCCTAGTTCTCGCTGACTTCTTTACCACTTTTTTTTGTCGACCTGTGGTAATTTTTTAGACCAGTTTCACGAAAAAGTTTTACACAAAACATTTCCAGTTTTGTAAGCCAAACTCGTGGTGTCTATTAAACATTTATTCGGCGCACTAGAGTGTCCCACAAATTTTGGTGATGGGACAGTTAATTTTCCACGACTCGCCAACAAATAAAAAATATGAGAAGACACGTTTACATCGCAAACAGCATACGAATAAAAATTAATTATAACGTAGCGGAAATTTTCAAGCCCTCGTTCTCACTTTTACGAACAAAATATCCAGCTACGTATCTTAACGCTTCATTTTCTTCCCGCGGTCTTATCAAGGACGTGACCATAGCTTCTTCTTGAACCTCTTCATTTTCTTCATCTTCGTTTTCTGTGGCATTCACACTTAACTCAGTGAACATCTGTCTAGTCGGATAAGGCTTTGTCTTGAACCATCGTCCTCAACACATTCTCCTTGCGGTAGAGGAAGTTCGTGTCCCAGGAACATTTGCCAGAACCTGTACTTAAAATCTGTTTGTGTTGGATTATCATAAGTACTACCGATACTTCTGCGATGAGAAACGAAACGTTAAGGAAGTCCTTGTTAAAGCGATATTTTAGACAAGTTATTTCAATGAGTTGGTTTTCTGGAGATAATTCTGTGAGCCACGTAAATATCGTATAGATATTAATAAACCTTTCTGAAATGGCATCAGTGTTTTGTGTCCTACGATTCTCATGCTAAGCATCATTTCTTCCATTTCTATAATTATTTCTAACTGCTCCTTCAAATGAAATTTGAATGAGTGAAACTTGTATTCATCACATCACAAAACGCGTCAACTAAAAAAAAAAAAAAATTAACCGATTTCCGGGTATTCAGGATATTTTGATGACTGTCGTGTTGCTGTGTGGTACGAAAACAATCGTACAGCAAATTTTATTTCCTGGCGAGTATTTCCCTTTAACTGAATGTGAAGAGGTGCAAGTTGTTGAAACAAACTTCAGTTCCGTGTTCTCAACTATGACTTGCACGTAACATTTTTTCCACACGAGAGTTGTATTCCATAATCCAAAAAATTATTTCATAACAATGTTATGGCATATAGCATATCTGCGAAAACCCCTACAGGATATGTACTGTGGGGGTTTTCAAACGTTGTGCTGGATGGTGATATATTCAATTCTTTTCATAAGCCTATATTACTTTCGCCTATGTCATAACTGCAACGAAAGAAAATTACCTTTCTTCAAGTGTTCTTATTATTCCGAAAAGCAGTTCTTTTGTCAATTTTCAATCTATAAGTCATAAAATATAGTCTGTTTCCACTTTGAAGCCAGTCCTCAATCCATAATAACTTGTACATTTATATTTGGCCAAAGTATTTAATCTTCACTTTGATCATAAAATAATCTTGAATATACACTCATCTCTTCAATTGACAGAATTGTTGCCCGCTCCATTTAATTTTTGATTTTAGATGTAACTTCAAGTACTGCCAACACTTCAGTTTGAATGCCTGGTGTACACCTTCAATTTCGATTCCATTTTAGGAGAGTCAACAACCCCGGCAATGGCAAGCCCACATTATTTCTCATGTAAACATAGGCATTCTGAGAAATTTACCTGAGATTGATAGCAGCCTCGATGTCTTCTTTTTCCCAGCAAAACTTATTTTTAGTTAGTAACCTGTTAATTGGTTTAGGCGCGAAAACGTTTTTCANTCCCAGCAAAACTTATTTTTAGTTAGTAACCTGTTAATTGGTTTAGGCGCGAAAACGTTTTTCAAATTGTTCCGCTTTTCATTTTTAACTAATATTGTATAAAGCTTAATGCAAAATTTTTATTTGCAGCAGCTGTTGTTTTAATATTAATTTTTATTTTCCAAACTGTTTTCTTCTCCGGTTTATTTCATTTTCTATGTCAGATACTTAAATTTTCAATGTCATCATTTCTTGTTCCACGGTCTTCAATTTCGCTGACAAATTAGCCTCTGATTCCATCTCTTCTTCTGACTGAGTGACATATCTGACCGTGTTTTTCATCATTTTTGGCACTACTGTGTAAAAAATCGTACAACTTACGTTTTTTTTTTTTTTTTTTTTTTTTTTTTCTCAGAATCGTGCAATTTTTCCACAGCTTACTCTTCACGGTTCGTGAATGGAGGCGTTGTTCTCTGTCACTGGACGCGTTTTCAATTTTATGCGGTAGATTTAAGTGCGGTACAGAACATTGCTTTAACACTTTTCTTCTCTTCTGACCTGTAGGTCTCTTTCGAAGTTTTAAGAAACGAAGTGATCCAAACAAATGCTTACATTTTTTCGGATTGACCTTGTCTGTTGCTTACAAGTTAATACCCACTGTATAAAAATATCAGGGTCGTCTCGAAATCTATGAAAACTTTACGCACTGTCACTATGTCCAGAAACGTTTCTGCAAGTTGCAACCACACAAGTGTGCCTATACAGTCACATCCACGACTACGACGAGGCACTAAGAAAAATCAAATTTAATGTGTGATTGTGGTTCACAGTGACAAAAAACTACAGACTTTGCCGTTTGTACGAGCGTAATACCGCAAAGAATTGCAATATAAATATGGCATTGGAAATGTAAACATCATACTAAATTATGTAAAAATGTTCAGGTATAATTACGTCTTGACAACGAAACAGGGGCCCCATTTTTTTTAACTATCAGGAAAAATTCTCTAACGGATTGTTTTGATACTTCCATGCTGGTAGCGAGTGTCACGATGCCAAAATGTAAACTTTTGAGACTACTAGCAACTGTCTAGATAAAATGTATGGAATTATTAAGAATCGATTTTACAACTTGGCATTGTTGTATTTCGTATCTCATCAGCGAAACTGAACCAATCACGTTAAATCTTTTGTAGTAGGTAAATTTGTTTTAAAATTCATAAATACATATTTTATTTGTTTGCAGATAATCAGGGATGGGTATGAGTAATTGCAACTACCTTAAAAAAAAAACGTTCAACAGTGACGACGAAACTATTAACTGATAAACAGGTTGAGTATAAAAGAATACCCCAAATTTGAAGGTATATATAATCAAAACCAAACAACCTACAACCTTGTTTGACCAATCAAATAAACCGTGGAACTGTGAAGTTTGTTTACCATACATTCATAAATGTTCAATGTGACCACCATGAGTGGCCCGAACGACATCTACGCCATAATCAAACTCGTCCCACGCTCTTGTCAGCATGTCCGGTGTTGTGGTTCGGATGGCGTTCGTAACTCTCGGTTTGAGGTGGTGAGGGGGTAACAAGCTCGCATTCGACACGTCAATGTGAAGAGGACGGTCTGATGTTTCCTTTATGTGCCGAGAGATGGCACTGGGAGCGTCTGTCGTCGCACTATGAGAGTGTGTTGTGTGTTAGTCCGCATCACGATNTTTCCTTTATGTGCCGAGAGATGGCACTGGGAGCGTCTGTCGTCGCACTATGAGAGTGTGTTGTGTGTTAGTCCGCATCACGATGGCGAAGGAACAACAGAAGGCGTTCTGTGTTATTCAGTTTGCCAAATGCGATACGGTCACGACTGTTAAACGTGAATTCCATCGCAAATACGGACGTCATCTTCCCGATAAGTGGAGTGTCGTACGTTGGTTTCGTCAGTTCCGTGACACAGGGTGCCTTTGCAAAGGCAAAAGTTCCGGGCAGCCGCGTATGTCCTAAGAGAATGTGCAACGGATTCAGCAAGCATTCGTTCGCTGTCCAAGAAAATCAAATCGACAAGCTAGCCGGGAAATGCAAATTCCTCAATCGACGGTACGGACAGTGTTGCGAAAGCGATTGCTGTACAAACCATAGAGGTTACAGCTTGTACNCTCAATCGACGGTACGGACAGTGTTGCGAAAGCGATTGCTGTACAAACCATAGAGGTTACAGCTTGTACATGCCCTTACCGAAAGGGATAAAATAACTGCGACGTGATTTCTGCGCTTTCGTTCTTACCCAGAACGAGGAAGACGATGCATTAATGTCTAAGCTGGTTTTTAGCAATGAAGCGACGTTCCATACAAATGGTAAGGTGGACCGGCACAACGTGCGGATATGGGGTCAGGAGCATACACATTAAATCACCGAACACGAGCGCACTTCGTCCAAAGAGAACGTGTTTTGCGCTGTATCCAAAGATACTGTTTTCGGCCCTTTTTTTTCACGAGCCCACTGTTCCTGGAATTCCTTATTTGGCCTTTCCTGTAGTTGTTTCCTCAGTTAGAAGAGGTGGCGGAGGACTTCATTTTCCAACAGGATGGTGCGCCACCCCATTGGCACCTAGCTGCTCGCGTATATAAGAACGAGACGTTGCCGCAACGCTGGATTGGTCGAGGAGCAGCTGGTGACCAGGATATTCATAACTGGCCCCCAAGNGCCGCAACGCTGGATTGGTCGAGGAGCAGCTGGTGACCAGGATATTCATAACTGGCCCCCAAGAAGGCCGGATCTCTTACCCCATGCGACTTTTTTTCTATGGGGATTCATCAAGGATTCGGTGTTTCGTCCACTATTGTCGGCTAACATTGACAACCTCAAAACGAGAATTTCTGATGCCATCCAAACCGTAACACCGGACATGTTGACAAGAGTGTGGAACGAGTTTGATTATCCCGTAGATGTCGTTCGGGCCGCTCGTGGTGGTCACATAGAACATTTATGAAGATATGGGAAACAAACTTTACAGTTCCACGGTTCATTTGATTGGTCAACCAAGGTTTTAGGTTGTTGGGTTTTGATATTATAGACCTTCAAAGTTGGGGTACTATTTTATACTCAGCCTGTGTGTGTATATATATAATGAGGTCAGACATAGGTAATCCACAGGAACTGTTATTTTCCATTCAGATTTGTTTTTTTTTCTTAAAAGTATTTGTATCGACCTGAATACACTAATATTTGCCATTAAAATAACTAAGCCCGTGAAAGAACATGTTAAACAGTTAACTCATATTGTCGCTAGATATAGGTTTAGTATTAATTAAGAATATATTTAAGAAAATTTTATATTTAAATTACTTTATCGCAACTTTATTCACAAAAAAAACAGAAAAACGCTCTACCATGCTGACATTCCGGCAAAGGTTATAAACCATAAACTAGTTTTCATAAACGTTCGCATGTATAAAACCAATTTATTACGTTTCGATGCATAGTAATAACTATGTTTCACAACTACAGCTTTTCTTGAAAAATTGATTTCGTTATTTATTTTATGTTTCAGCAGTTACGTGTAATATTTCACATGGTATTCTTTGCAGTTCTATCAGCTTTCCACTACCAACTTAACTTAATTCGCACAATTTTTTCATAGATATTTCATTGNCAGTTAACTCATATTGTCGCTAGATATAGGTTTAGTATTAATTAAGAATATATTTAAGAAAATTTTATATTTAAAATAACTTTATCGCAACTTTATTCACAAAAAAAAACAGAAAAACGCTCTACCATGCTGACATTCCGGCAAAGGTTATAAACCATAAACTAGTTTTCATAAACGTTCGCATGTATAAAACCAATTTATTACGTTTCGATGCATAGTAATAACTATGTTTCACAACTACAGCTTTTCTTGAAAAATTGATTTTGTTATTTATTTTATGTTTCAGCAGTTACGTGTAATATTTCACATGATATTCTTTGCAGTTCTATCAGCTTTCCACTACCAACTTAACTTAATTCGCACAATTTTTTCATAGATATTTAATTGCCGTGATAATTTTATATTTGGTAATAGTTTTACTCTCCCTTATTAAATACATTTGTAATAAACTACGCGCGAGTGTATTTTCAAGTTTCCTACATCACACAAAGTATTATAAGACAAATCTATAGAGGAACGGCGATTCCGGCAGCTGCCTAGCTGTCGGATTCATTTCGACACTTCATGGATCGATTCCGGTATACAATTCCTCTATCGGATGTTCAAAAATTGCCTTTGGGCATTCCGATAGCGGAATGACGTCTTTCCTCTAGAGGAATAACTCCGATAGTTTCAATAATTGGGCTTCAGGTCGGGTTAAACCGCGGTCTGAAACTAGCACTTAATATCATGCGGGCGGTCTTAGACTCGGGAGAGCGCTGCGCCGCAGTGACGTCACGTACCACCCTCCAAAGTAATGATGCTCAAAGCAGGCGAGACGACTCAACCTTTTGCTGTAGTTGTCTTGCATTAGCAGTACTCCGGTCATGTGTATGATAACAGACATAACANTAGCACTTAATATCATGCGGGCGGTCTTAGACTCGGGAGAGCGCTGCGCCGCAGTGACGTCACGTACCACCCTCCGAAGTAATGATGCTCAAAGCAGGTGAGACGACTCAACCTTTTGCTGTAGTTGTCTTGCATTAGCAGTACTCCAGTCATGTGTATGATAACAGACATAACAGTATGGAAGATATGCACATTGGAAAAGCCAATAATACATTTTTGTAAATCTTTCACTATTGATTACAGTGGTTGGGAGCATTTAAGATGCGCTATTTTTTCTTGTATATAATATTATGGGAATAAAAATTTACATTCGTCTATATCCACTGGTTGAGGTGATTGCCTGAAATTCTAATGTGTTAAACGCCAGTATGCTCCTGTTGAGCAAACAGGAACGAATACGAATGAGTTTTCATTCGATAGTGAAACTTATATTAGGATTCTTTATTTCCGGGAAATTTACTACGCTTTCTATTATTTTTCACGATGTAAGTGCATTATGGTTGCGCCAGATATCTTGTTTTGTAATGATAAAATGTTAGCTAAATTTTTTTGTATTTAGAATTGTAGTGAAAATGTTTTTGAAAATAATTCCGGCCGGATGGTTTAGTCTAATCTTCTGTTGATACAGTAGAACTTCTAACGTTGTGTTAGTACGAATGTTGGTAATATTGTGATATGCATTTTACATTAAATTCTCCGCAAAGCACTTCGTAGCAACGAATGATTTTATTTGATGCTCTGCATAAGTGACGATAGCACACTACTGGACAAAATTGTGCACAAAAAAAATATTAATTCATGTAACAAAGCAAGCGTTACACTTTGAATTGCTAGGGATATTAAACGAGAAACCTATGTTACTTGTGTTAGCTTGAACGTACAAATATACACTGAAGAGCCAAAAAAAAA